>CAIGQW010049677.1:0-10274 GCA_903798125.1 Danio choprae
TTCATTCAGTTGTCACATGCTAGGACTATATATGCATTAAGTCGTCAAAACTGCTAAAAATCAAGAAAAACCTCAGATGTCCTGCAGTTGACAGTTACAGGGATAGTTAAAAAATAAGAATTTACTCTTTCTCTGGCCATCCAAGATGTGAAACTGTGTCCTTGGTGATACATAAAATGCAAGACAGCAGCTACCAACACTTTGAGAGTAAATAAATAAAACAAAACAGCAATTTTTCTTTTTTTGGGGTGATCTATGCCATTCATGTCTTTTTAAATGGGGCATATTTAAAGAAAATTATGCTGTATTTTATGTTAATTATCTATATTTTGGCAGTATATTTTATTTTTATGTAATATTCATTAAATTTATTCATTTTTTATAATTAATTACACCATATTTTCTTTTATCCTCTAATATTTGTCTAGACATCAGCAGCTCTCCAGGATTTTGTCGGATTTCAGTCAACAACCAAAAAATCTGATTCCTAAGGATTCATATGGTATTATTGTTGTACTTTTGTCGGTTTGTTGTATAATGATACATCCATCGGCTGTAATAATGCTTATTCTGTTCTGCAGTCATGTACTTTTGGATGCTGCTTTTGCCATCTCTCAGCGGGGTTGCGGTTCTCGTTATAGCTGCTGCTCTTGGTGAATATGGAGGAATCTTCTCTGCGGTGCTTTTCCCCTTCATGGCAAAAACCATTCTGTCTCAGTATCACAGACTGAGCAGCTTTCAGAGGTTAAAGCATTATGATTGGATGGGAACTGCATTGCTTTGCTTTGCATGATGTTGTTGTGATCTTATTGTTACTTTTCCTTTTTTTTGTGGATGTGAACAATAGGTTACCAAATCCTGTTTACCTGGGAACGCTGACTGCAGGCCTAATTCATTCCACTGTTTGCTTTCTCTATAAAATTATACCTAATATCCTTTGCATGTCAACAGCCACTTACAAAAGTAGATTTTTTCTTTTACATTTTATGTCAGTGTTTCCTTAACCGCTTACGTTTCTGGCCAGCTCATACACTCTTACACATTTCACTGGTCCATTTTTGTGTTCTCGCTGGACTTTTTTGGAAGGTTTTAAAGCAGAGCCCTGGACAGCTCAAAGACGCTGATACTGATTCCCAGTTTTCCAGTATAGGAGACTTAATGGAAGCTGGACAGAGCCCAGACAGATTCTGTATTTACTGTGAGGTGAGCACTTCATTAAGCAGCGCCAGGTCTGAATCTGTTTGCTGACTTTGCTGATCCTGCATCAAAATGTTTATTTGTTAAGGGGTCGAAGTATTAGTACAAAATAAAACTTAAAATAATAAAATATTATTATTATTATTATTGTGCTTAGTTTTGTACTAAAGTAACATTTTTAGAATAGTCAACGGATAGATTTTTTTGTTATTATTTGCATTAATACTTATTAGTTACTTATTATATATATATATAGTTATTATTTGATTTAATTTTTTATAATAATAATAAAGTCATTATTCATAATACACATGTAAATAATAATAATAATAACAATCAGCACAGGATATGTTTCCCGATTAACTTATTTTGAGACATTTAATTTACATATATTCATTCATTCATTCATTTTTCTTCAGTGGCCACAGAGGAATAAACCACCTAATTAACATATATGTGTGCGTGTGAATTATAATTATTTATAATAATAATTACAATAATACAACAAATATAACATCTGCAATCCTTTTTCCTTCAGCTAATCCAAGTGGAGAACTGCAAACACTGCCGTCTGTGTGACATGTGCATCCAGGACTACGACCACCATTGTCTCTTCCTCAACCAGTGTGTGGGACGGGAAAACCACCGCACCTTCATCCTCTTCCTCATCTCTATGGTAATGGCTCATCTAATCTTCATCCTCAGTGCCGTTTTCTACCTCTACCTGAAAGTGTCAGGCCTGCAGCTGTCAGACTGGGGCTCTGTGGCAGGACGAGAAGCCTGGGTCCTCCTGCTGACCCTGCTCAACCTCCTCTCTCTGGTCTGGGTGGGATGGTTAGTAGGAGAGCAGCTTGATGCCGTTTCCAGGGGGACCACCACCTATTTCAGGCGGTACGACCCCAGGGGCCCTTCCAAAAGACAGCGTTTGGGGACAGTTGTTTCGTTCCTGCTGGAAGGGAAAAGAAGACAGCAGCGCAGTCAGTCTTTTAGCATATAGAGACTTTTTTAGGGATGTGTGATATTTATTGTGTATGATTATATCAATATCGTGTATGTTCCCTCATTTTGGCAAAAAACAAGTGTGACAAGCCTGTCAGAAAACAGTTAAAATGCCCCTTAAGTTCAAGCTATAAAAGCATAAAGTATCCTTGTATGGGTATTTGTTTTTTACTTTCTAAGTTAGGACGATGTTTACTAATATCACACAAGCAAGAGAGCCATTATTCAATATCACCACAGTCACAAATGTGATATTGATTTTGTACAACAGTGGATCAAACAAGAAGTTAATATGTTTACACTTTATATTTTTAAGGTACAATTTTTACTATTAACAATCATTAACTTTGACATTTTTGACTTTTAACTTTTGACTTATTAATATAGTTATTAAGGCTGTGTTTACTGTCGGTTTAGGTATTGAGTAGGGTTTGGGATACATTGCTCAGTATAAATGAGCACACCCCTCACAGATCTCTCTTTTGAATTAATATTTTCTGTAGGATGCATTACTATAATATATTTGTTATTATACATTAGGTTAGTCAGGACCAAAGCCAAAACCGAAGCTAATCTTGGGGAAATATATGAAATAAACTTTTAATAAACAGGAAAAATTCAAGAGAAACATAAAACATCACATCAAGTTGTTGTTTTTTTTTCGTTTTTTTCAAATTTAAATGTTTTTATCTTTGTATTCCTAAAGATGTTCGGTGACCACTTATTTTAATGGATATATCTGTTTAATAATAAAGCGGATTTGTTTAAATGTAACCAAATATATTGGCTATATTCACTAAGAAATGGATACAAATATTAGTGTGCTCATTTATGCTTGGAACTATATAACTTATAAGTACAAATAAACAGCCAATATCAGGCAGGTAATAAGCCACTAGTTAATAGTGAGAGTTGGTACTTAAATTAAAGTTTTATCATTAATATTTACCAAGCTACATTTTAGACACAATTTGCCAACATATTGCCAACAAAAATAGTTCCAAACAATGCCAGAGATACAGTAAATCGACATTTCTACATTTTAGAGCAACACTGTAGCCTTTTGTTGCTGACTGAATCTGTTTTTGAACAAATCAAATTTTCATTGATGCATTCATGAACACAGTCCCTTGCTTCATTAATGAATGAATAAAATAGTTTGAATTGAATTTATTGTCATAGGAAAAAATCCCATTACAACACAATATATTAATAACTTTTTCCCAGATTTTGCACCTGGTTACAGTCTGCATGAGGCTATGTAAGTAAGCCAATCAGCAGTCAAGAGTTTACAGATAGATACTTTCTAAATGCAGACTATGATTGTACCACGGTCAGATATGTTTGATATTTTAGGCTGATTTTAGAGTAAACTGTACATAAACTGAAAACCTTGTATTGTATGATACTCACTTTATGATGGCCAGTTGTTTCCTGTAACCATTTACAAAGTCAGCAGTTGTATGTAAATCTGTTAAGTTTTGTAGTGTATTCCAACCTCAATTTAGAAGGAATATTCTGGAAAATGTAACAAAAAAAATAACATGAAAATAATTTGTATTTTCCAGTAAGACCAAAGGGGAATTATATTACCTAGATTAAAAATCTTATAGTAATGCTTGAGTTAAGCAGAGGTCACTTCTGTTTTGCCACTCTGTAATTGTACCATATCTGTACTGTTGATTTTTTTTTATTTTTTTTATAAAAAATATTCTAAATAAATGCCTTTTTAGTGTCAATTAATGCATTTTGATTTCTTATTTAATATTTGTATGAAATATTTAATTTACTGAATTAAAATGAATATATCCGTGATTAACGCCAAACGTGATTTGTTTGCCAACATTGATGCCCAGTCATTTATTGGCATATTATATTGTGATAGGATGAGAATTTTACAGTATATGGGGCAACATTTGGCCTCAAAATTGATTTCCCGGGGATGTTTTTATTATTAATATTTTTTTTGTGTGTCTTATGAGCAATTTGTATAATTACCTTTTTAACTGTATGTGTTGTCTTTCATGTGAAGTAGTTAATTTTATCTAATTACATCAGTCATTCAAAATATTATGAAGAGTTTGGAATTATATGTATATTATACATAGGAATAAGAAGAAATCCATTAGGGTAGGGCTGCAGTGTTATCACAGATCTTTTTTTTTTTTTTTAAATACTGCTCTTGATATTTTAATATGTTTTAATGTTGATTAGTAAAACACAAATTAGAAGTGTTAAGAAGGATTTTAGTCACACTCTCAACAAAACACTGGTGACTAATCGAAATTAAATCTGATTGGCTCCTGCAAACAGAAATCTGCTTGATTGTTTATAGAGCTCAGTGCTTTATAATCAATCCCTTGTGGGGCATTTTTGTTTATTTTAGTGCCATTTGTGCCATTCTTTTCCAACACTGGGATAGGGTACATGCTTTTATTATTACACAATCTTTTATTATATTAATCTGAACTAGTTTAACATTAAATGTATCTAATAATTTGAACATATTGTTTTATCAGAGCATGTCTTCTGACTGCATTAGCATAGTGATTTCCAGCCCTGCTTTTAAGATGTGTCCGTCATTAATCATCTGTGAGGCCTGTGTAGTCCGCTGCTAATTTTCCATTGATTTTTCTGCAGCGATGCCATTCAGTAGTGGAATCTGCAAGCTTATATCATTGCTCTAAGTGACATGGCAGCGAATAAATGCATTTTGGAGCTATTGTAGCACAGTCTTACTAATGCAACATTCAAGGTTATCCATGTGACATCCAGTAGAGGGTTTGATTCAGGTCATTTATTGTATTTTCCCAGACGCTGTTTGTCTGCATAGGGAATCAGTTTCTGAAAAGTCTTTCACAGTGAATCACTGCATCATGTGCTCATCTTCAGTCCCACGATCTATTACTGGATTAAATGATAATTTGGTCTAACTGCCGGTTTATTCGGTCCCATGCTAGGGATGGGCGATATCTTATTGTTTGAGTATACTCAAGATAAGAAGTAGCCTTCCCATGATAATAATGATAAAGCCTACAATCGATCTGTGCAATGAATACATGTACTGCGGAAGCTATACAGTACAACTATACGGTTTTGCGTGTATGAGGCTGTTTACAGATTTACTGACATACTTTCACAACAAATACACTTCATAATATCAGCCAAGTGTTTGAAATCACTTTGGTATTTTATAAAGTGGTAAAAGCTAGGTCAATTAGCATTTTATTATACTTTATTTTTTTTAATGAAATTACCCAGGATGGCCTGAAGATGCCACAATCAATGTGGTATAAGCACAAGGACTTTTAATTTTTTAACTGGACTTTTAAACAGTAAGCCAGCTCCCATGCTTCCAGTGAACTGTCATGCCATTACAATATTTCTGTGTTAAAAAAACAAAATCTTTAAATAAATTCAATGGCTGCGTCCGAAATGGCATACTTGCATATTATATAGTATGTTAAAAACAGTATGCGAGCCAAGTAGTATGTCCGAATTCATTGTATTCGAAAAACAGTATGTAAGAAGTACCCGGAAGACCTACTATTTCCGGCAAGGTTTTGAAGTCCGCATCTGATGGACGCTACACTATCCCATGATGACAAATGAGAGAATTTATGTAATCGATACAACTGATGGGGGTAGGTCATGTGACAATAACAAACGGTGGATGTAGTACGTCTGAATTACGTTCATATACTCACACTCATACTAAATAGAACATACTTTTCTAACTGTTGTGAAGTAAATTCAAATGTAGTATCTACTCGAGTAGTGTGTCTCAGACCGGACAAGAAGGACTGCATTAAACTCCATTGTTCTGCACCATGTCTTTAAAATATGGAAATGTATTTTAGCCCAGTATTTTGAATAGTTTCTGCACGCGTTTGCTACTCCTGATGGCGATTGAGTTACAATGTCTTTCATCTCATTTTACGCCTGAAGAATGAAATGAATCCTTAAGTCTATTTATCTGATTATTACAACATCAATGCTGTAAAAGGAACCTTATAAAACCCACTTTATATTGAATATCAGTCAGGCAGTGAAGATCATTGGTTTTTAAAGAAACCAGATCTCAAATGTGGCGATTTCGTAATGGCATGACAGTTAACTGGAAGCGCTTGAGCTGGCTTACTGAAAATTAAAAGTCCTTGCATATACCCCATTGTTTATTGATTTTTCTTGTTTGATAAGTTTATCCATTTCTATCTTCCTTTTCCTCAGTTTCGCCCTCTAGTGTGCAGTATGAATGAAAGAGATATTACATTAGGTAATAATATAATAAAATAATACATTTCTCTAAAGATGCAGGACTTTATTTTATATAAATTATAGGCATTGATATTGTTGATATTATTATCTCAATAAATACTAGAAAATAACGTGATATTTTAAGTCCACGGGCGGCATGATGGCTCAGTGGTTAACACTGTCATGTCACAACAAGAACATCGCTGGTTCGAGTCCTGCTTGGGCCAGGAGACATTTATTTGTGGAATTTGCATGTTCTCCCCGTGTTAGCATGGGTTTCCTCCAAGTTTCCACTACAGTCCAAAGACAAAGTATAGGTGAAATGGGTAAACTCTTGGCAGTAGTGTGTCTATGTGAATAAGAGAGTGTATGGGCGTTTTCCAGCAACACCTAACCTAGTGCTGGGTTGTGGCTGAAAGGGCATCCACCACATAAAACATATGCCGGAGTAATTGTCGGTTCATTCTGCAGTGGCTACACCTGACAAATCCTGGACTAAGACGAAAGAAAACAGAGTTAGTTTTAAGTCCATATTGCCGATGCCTATCTTACGCTTAGTTTCTTGTTTATACTATAATAAACTAGTAGGATATGTGAAACTGTAATGTGTTAGACAACATCCAGCTACAACAGCATAATAAGAGGCTCTATACCACTGCACTGCAGTTTTCACTTCTTCTTTAGCAGTCATCATTTCCTTAGATGTGTCTGTCAATCCACCAGCCTTCTTGTGACTTGACACTTCTCAGCTTTTAGAGATTTCCTCTTTTATAATGCAGTTAAGCACATGTTTTGTTTTGTTTTTAGACTTGATCTTGTGAATTGGATGGGTTACTGAGTAATTTTCTACCAAGTACCACTTCTGTTATTTGATGGTACACAATTTTCTTTATGATGTAGATCATTAGATCTTAATTTGACAAAACCATTCTCCTATCTCAATTCCTTAAGAAATTGAGTGGGAGTCTCTTGCTAGATGACACATCAGTGAACATTTAAATCTTTAGTTCTCCTTTTACTCGCACTAGCATTTGAGGCTGTTTGGTTCTCGCCGTAATTTAAGATGTCATATAGTAAGCTCTAATGTACAACTCTGAGTGTTCACCACTACCAACGAAACATTGGAGATGTTTAGGTAATTATGTGACTTTTCAATCAACTTGTTTGACTGAAACATTAATAGTAATTTGATTTCTATGTCTTATAACCTATATTACTAACAATATGAATGGAAATTTACAGTCATAACATTAGGACTATGGCTGTACTATGTTTGAGCTGATTAACTGAATGCTAGATTGGTATGAAATTAATGTATTCTTTGTCTGTAAATTACATGACTTATGTGATTTTAGGGTCTTCTGGCTTACAGTCACCATATTTTACAGTCACAGAATTGTTACTGTTGCAACTGTTGGGAAATCCAATGTGTAATATAGATATTGTAATCTAAAGTTTTACTTGCTAATTTATTTAAGTATTTTTTGTATTCTATAACTAATTATCCTGTTAACTAGGTGATCATGATGATGATGATGATAAAGACAAATTAAGAATGAATAAAAATGTTAATATTTAAAGGAAAAATTTGATCATATAATCGTATCAGATACAGGAAAATTGTATATATTCTTTTTCAACTGAACACAACAGCAGAATTATTTAGAGAAGAAATAACTATATAAATTCTTCAGTACATTAAAGTTTTTTTCTAGATGCTTTTTTTTAAACTAATCTGTCTTATTTTGTCGTTTTGTTGCAAATTTCTTTCGAAATACAGTCAGCACCTCACAGATTTTCTCAATTTGTGGTACAAATAAATGTAAAAACTTTTTACAAATAAAATAAAATAAAATGTGTCCAGTTAGCTAGAATAATCAAGCAATGTATTAAGAGTTTTTAAAAAAAACAACAACAAAAAAGCAAACCTACAGAACACATTTTACTTTCGAGTTTCATTTAGTTTCTGTTAAAAATAAAACATGGAATAATTGTGTAACTATATACAGACCATTTTTTCTGTAAAAAAATATTGTTTACAATGTCATTTTTTGCACATTTTTGTAAACAGTGAAACGATACACTTCATACAGACTACGTTTGGTTTATTTTTGGGTTGTTGGGTTGTTTGTAGAGCTATAGTTATATAGAAAGATCTGTGTATAAAAAAAGTCCCATGAGAGATCAAAAAAACTACCCCTTTAACAGCAGTTTCTTTTGTTATATTTAGTAGTGAAACCATGAAAAACCGGACAATAAAAATACAAGCGCAACAAAGTAACAATGACAAATACAGAAGTGCAAACAGTACAGTAGTAGCGTAAGCACATGCACATTCACCAGGCTAAAGAGCCAATTAGGATGAAGGATAAAAGGCAGGAGGAGGAGGAGGAGGAGGAGGAGGAGGAGGGTTAAATGGCACAAGGCCTTCTGTTTCTGCTTCACTGAATTATTGAGTGTAACCATCCAGGCCTTTAATGGTCAGTCCGAAGTGGAATTAATTTGGCTGCTGTGGGGTAAAGAATAAGGCTGGATGTGAGTGTCTCTCTCTCTCTCTCTCTCTCTCTCCTCCGGCTCCCTCTGCATGATGAGGGTGGGAGGAGCTGCTGGTGTGGATTTGGCCAGTGGGACATGAAAACAGGAGAGAGAGAAAAAGAGAGAGACGGAGGGAGGGAGGGAGGGAGAAAGAGAGACAGATGCTGTCCAGAGCAGCCGGAAAAGGTGCAACAGGGCGAGGTTCAGGAGGAGAGAAGAGTGCCCATCCCAACATGTGGATGCAGGACAGCAGCGCTCAGATATGAACACCATGCTAAGTCCCAAGATCAGACAGTCTAGGAGAGGTAAGGCTAGTGTAATCTGTTGTGTTTTCTTTCTCTTTTTTTGGCATTTGTAGCAGCATCACCCTCGTTCGGGCTGTTTTCAGCTGATGGGATGTGTGTTTCTGTGGCAGTGATCCAGCACACTGGGCGGTTGCTTGGTAACATCGTTCAGCTTGATTAGTGGTTAATGAGTGTAAGTGGGCTTTGGATTATTTGTGTCAGACTCTTTAACCAGGAAGTCATGATTGGGGTGTTGACACATGGTGATCGTGGTTCATATCGTAGATTTTTTTTGTGATGTTATTTTGTTTCGCATTTTCATGTAGAAAAAGCAACTGTTAGTGTTGGTCAGGAACTTCTATTTTTCTTCTATCAGAAAGTATTTTTGGGCTGCACTGTGATCCTTTTTATGTCTATTAATGTGTTGTCAAATTATTTTTGTAAATACTGTATGCCTGAAAATCTGCAATAATTCACCACATATGTTTATGTACAATTACAAACATTTACAGCTATTAAAAAAATTAAGAGACCACTTGAAAATTGTCAGTTTCTCTCAATTTGTTTGTAAACTATGTATTATATTTATTCATAATTTCATATAAAAAATGTTGTTCTGTATATATATTTTTTACATATAATTCAAATGTTTTCAGAAATTTGTATTTATTTTTAGACAACACAATACCAATCGTTTGACTTCAGAAGAGTTAGGAAATCAATATTTGGTGGAATAAACCTGATTTTCAATTGCAAAAATGAAAACATTATTATTTTTTACAAATATTTTTTAAATATTTTATTTAAAATGTAAAAGATTTTTAACACTGATGCAAATAAAAAAAACAATACAATAATAATGATAATAATAATAATAATAAAAGAGAGAGATTTTCTCTATAAACAGATATATACAACATATGTAGTATATATATTCAACATATAAACAGATGACAGTATATAGTCAGCCAGTGACATCAATATATATATATATATATATAT
>CAIGQW010049683.1:0-11220 GCA_903798125.1 Danio choprae
AGAGAGAGAGAGAGAGAGTGTGTGTGTGTTTTTTCTACAAGCAAGAACCTGCGGGACCGTCAAACCGTTCGTTTTCCTATAATGCCATTGTGTTGAGGTGACAATAGGAGGAATACAGTAATGTGAGGCTTTACTTAGTTTGACAGCTGGGATTTGGGTTTCTTTTGCTAGATATAATGAGATAGAATGGAGAAGTGTGTGTTTTGTTCCAGCTGGAGAGCGAGAGCAGCTGACTGGCTGAGTTTGCCTCCTGCTGAGCCAATGAGAGGGTGGCATTTTACTTTCTATTTAAATGTATTTTAAAATGTACACTATTCCTTTGACAATCCATCAAAGTACACTATTTTATTTAAATTATTTTTTCGTTAAACATTCAATATTTTTTAGTTTGATTTTATATTTTTCCATGGTTTAACATTTAAGAAAATTTTTTTTTATGTTTTGGTATTTGTTATCTTAGTACATGCATTGAAACAAATTGATATATATATATATATACATATTACTCAGATATATAAAATAAATATTAATTTTATGTACACTTTAAAATGAAAAATGACCCCTGGGTTATTCATTCATTTATTCATTTTCCTTCAGTTTAGTCCCTTTATTCATCAGGGGTCGCCTCAGCAGCAGCGGATGCAACCCAGTACCCAGGATGCAACCCAGGAAACATCCATACACATTCACACTCATACACTACGGCCAATTTAGTTCATCCAATTCGCCTATAGTGCATGTCTTTGGACTACGTTGCCCCACCTCTGGGTTACATTTTTTTTTTAAATAAACTGTTGGGTTTGTCCATATTTAACCCAAATTTGGATCAAAATAATCCCACATTTTTTCGAGCATGTATATATAAGGCGCTCATTTCCCTATCATGCCATTGCAGAAGGATGTGTGAAAGGTGACAATACAAGCGAATGCAGTAATCTGAGTTTGACAGCTGGGACTCGGGTTACCTTCGCTAGATGTAATGAGATAAAATGCATAGGGAAGTGTTTTCGTCACAGCTGGAGAGCGAAAGCTGCTGATTGGCTGAGATTTCCCCCCTGCTGAGCCAATGAGAGGGTGATATTTTTACCCGATTCCCTTGAGACGAGCTCGCAGCAGCCTCCAGGTTCACCGCTGCGACACATTTACACTCGCACACACACACACACTTATTCATGCATACACACATTTGGGCTTTCATGTTTTATAGAGTCTTCCCATAGCTGTAATGACAGTATTACTGTACAGACTGTATATTCTGTCCTAACCCTTTACTTTTTCAAAATACTTAATTCTGTATGATTTATGAGCCATTTTCCTCATCGAGACCAAAAACAATGTAAATGTCCACACAAGCTCGAACATTACTTGTATTTTAGTAAATAAATTGTGGGCACATTTGGTGGGGACACATTCGTGTCTGGATCCACATGTAATGTTATCGTTGTAACAGCCAAGAAAGGAGATAAGACATTAACGTCACAAACACGCCAGCAGATCAAAGGAGCCACAGAGAGTGAGTGAGTGAGTGAGTGAGAGAGTGAGAGAGTTTACAGTTTTTATTTTCTCCATAGCTGGGTTCTGATGTACTTGCCTGTCAGTGAAAGTCTATAAAATAGTGAAAAGGGAAATGTGTAACAAAAAGTGAAATAATGCCGTCATCAAGGATAACATATACTCAAAAATGAGAAACAAAATACACTTATTTTAACTTGTATGTGCTAAAATATCTAAAATATTAGTCAGTGATGATACTAAATTATATTATATTTAGTATAACAATAAAATAAAAGTCTTTCTGACAAATGTGTAAAACCTAGACATCTGAATGACAGTGGGAAAAATAGATATATAAAGATAGAAAATGACAAGTAATAAGTATGTTGGTGTGTCACCAAACGATTCTTGTTCTAAATATGCCTGACAAGATTTTTTGCTATATAAACCCCTTTTCATCTCTGACCCATATACGCTATAATTCCACACCATACCTGTGTGTCATCTTCAACAAATAATTGCTTCTTGCATTGCTTCATCTATGAAAGATGGATGTAATATGCGGGCAAAATGAGCTTTCTTACATCTTACAGGGCCACATCATTACGCTGCCTACAGTTTGGAACAGCCAAGTCAATGATGCTTTAAAATGCTGCCTAGTTAGCCGGCTCACTAGGTTACACAATTCTCCACACAAACAGAGTCATCAAAGCCAATGATACAAGCTCTTAGCATAAATGTGTGTGTGTGTGTGTGTGTGTAGTATTTATAACATTGTGGGGACCAACATACACTCAGAAAATTATTATTGCTGCATGTTCAACTATTTATTTAAAATGAGCTGAAACAACACAATTCTTGAGATTTTTTTGGGACAACTTAATTGTTTTATGTTCAATCCACTTTAATCAACTTAATCGATTTGTGTTGGGACAGCATGAATGAATTGTGTAGAATCCTGCATTTTTTACATATGTGCATGTATGTCTTGTTATTCATAACATTGTGGGGACCAAATATCCCCACAAGTATAGAAATACCAATAACGCTCGAGCTTGTGTTTGGTCTCTGTTTGTTTGGATTATTTGGATCCAAATTTGGGTCAAAAAACCCAGCAGTTGAGTTTAAGTTGGAACATTAAATATATTGGCTCTGGAGGCCAGAGGTTGGGTCTGTCCATATTTCACATACTTTGGTAACCATGGTAAAATGTGTATTTTTTTTATGTTTTTCTTGATTTATTATTATTTTTTCTGTATATTAACATTTTATTTAATACTTTTCTGAACATATTAATTTCATTCATTCATTTTCTTTTCAGCTTAGTCCCTTTAATCATCAGGGGTCGCCACAGCGGAATGAACCGCCAACTTATCCAGCATATGTTTTACGCAGCGGATGCCCTTCCAGCCGCAACCCATCACTGGGAAACATCCATACACGCTCATTCACACACATACACTACTGACAATTTAGCTTACCCAATTCACCTATACTGCATGTCTTTGGACTTGTGGGGGAAACCGGAGCACCCTGAGGAAACCCACGCCAACACGGGGAGAACATGCTAAACTCCACACAGAAATGGTAACTGACCCAGCCGAGGCTCGAACCAGCGACCTTCTTGCTGTGAGGCGATTGTGCTACCCACTGCGCCACCGCGTCGCCCCAAATTAATTTTGGTGTAATCACGATGGATGTCAAGCTTCTCCAGCCGGCGCCTAGACTGCAGCTCCACATAGGAAGCTTGGCCAGAAGAAAATGACCGTGCCTAACAGAGCCTGGTTTCTCTCGAGGTTTTTTTTCCTTCACTTCGTCAACTGGTGAAGTTTTTTCCTCGCTACTGTTGCCACTGGCCTGCTCGGATCGGGACTTGTGGAGCTGCGCTTCGGTGGATTTGCTCTTCAGTGTTTAAACTTTCAGCAGTGAAACTTAAGCCACACTGAACTGAACTGAACTGAACTGAACTGAACTCTAAAACCTGGACTTTACTTGAACTTGTTAAGCTGCTTTGACACAATCTATATTGTAAAAAGCGCTATATAAATAAACTTGAATTGAATTGAATTGAATAATAATTTTCGGTTTGTGATGTTCAGTTTTTTTGTTGTTAGAATAGTTCCAGTATTGGCTTTGGTACTGACTAATCTAATGAGCCTAGTTTCTCTCAAGGTTTTTTCCTTCACTTTCGTCAATTGGTGAAGTTTTGTTCCTCGCCACTGGCTTGCTTGGTTTGGGACTTGTGGAGCTGCTCATCGATAGATTTGCTCATCAGTGTTTGTACTTCCAGCAGTGAAATTTAATCTACACTGAACTGAACTGAAATTAATCTCTGAAAACTGGACTGACGCACTTTCAATTTACTAGAAATTCGATGTTTATCTGCTTTGACACAATCTACATTATAAAAGCTCTATAGAAAAAAAGATGAATTGAATTGAATGTATATGCACAAATATGTTATAGTAAAGCATCCTGTAGAAAATATTGATTTAAAAGAGAGATCTGTGAAGAGTGCACTCATTTATGCTAAACACAGCACCAATATATATGAACTCTTTTATCTAAGTGTTGTTCAATAACCTTATTTTCCATCTCCTGATTCTCAATATTAGCAAGCCCTGAGTTTTACATCTCAACACTGTTGCTGAAAATATCCCACAAGTCTCTAACCTGCCTGCAGTTTCCTCCTAATGTCTCCACAATGTTCTCTTTGTAAAGCGTTTGCTGTATGGTTTTTGCAGATTGCTGCGGCTCTGAGTCACTGTTGCCCCGAGGAGTCGCTTTGAAGCTAATTAAAATGTTTGATAATTCGACTGTTTGCAGGGCAGGGATTGCGTGAGGATGTCTTGGTGATTTTATAGATTGCACTAATGTCTTGATTGCCTTCTCTGCTTCTGTTTAATCGCAGGTGGAATGGCTGAAGAACGAGGAGATTATTGATCCTGCGGACGATCGCAATTTCTACATCACCATCGATCATAATCTGATCATTAAACAGGCTCGACTGTCTGACACCGCAAACTACACCTGCGTCGCCAAGAACATCGTCGCTAAGAGACGCAGCACCACGGCAACCGTCATAGTCTATGGTGAGTTTTCGGTTGTGTACACATAGTACTGTGCAAAACTTTTATGCCAACTCTTTACCACAAAAGTACCACAGTCATAACAATTGTAATTATTTTTTCATTAAGACTTATACAGGGTAAATAAATTATCTTTCAATTTGTGTACGGTTTGTTAGGGTAGGGGTTGGGTTAGGTTAGGTTAGGTTAGAGGTTGAATTATTTTGGTTTAATTGTTTAGGACGTGTGAAAGGCAATGTTAGGGAGAGCCTGTTTGTCCTGGTTTGAGCTGCATTTCTACCAGTGTTGTTGGCAATATTGTCTGAATTGATGGAATTGTGAATGTTGAAAAGTACAGATAGGTTTTAATCCATTATGCCATTCCTTCAGTGGTCATAGTTTTCATATACAGCATGATAATGATCCGCTGATTGCAGTGAAATCCTATTTGGAGAAAGAAAACAGCTGATGAAACACAAACAGTCATGAAATGGCCTCCACAGAGTCCAGACCTGAACATTATAGAGACTGTATATGACACTCTAAACCTAAAGAAGAGCTCTGGAAAGTGCTACAAGAAGCCTGATATTACACAGCACATTTTTTCAGAAAATGTCAGGACAATTAGAACAAAACAGTTCAAGCTTTGCTTGGTGCCAAGGGAAGCCACATTAAATATAGACTCTAGCTTGAAGAGGAAATGTTGTGCTGTTGTTTTTTTTGTACATATTTTCTATATTTTCTGTTTGTTTTTAATAAAGAGACTGATTGATTATATATTATGCAAAAGTCTTAGGCCAACAAATGTAGTGCTTAGGACTTTTCCGTGTGTATATATAGTGCTCCGATCAGGATTTTTGAGGCCGATCACCAAATCACTTGAAGCCATGTCAAGCCTTTTATTTTTATTTGACTACAAAAGTTAAACTTTGTATAACTTAAACTTTTTTTAAAAAACCTTAACTAAAAATAACTTTAAAAACCTGATTAGCTCATTAAAATAAGGTAAAGCAACATAAAAAAAATAATAAATTGTTGTGTAGACTTTTTGTCATTACATTTTTTGCAGTGCGTGTATTTTTCCCCAGCGTAACAACACAAGAAAATGTGTTGCAAATTTTGAGAAAATCTATAGTCCAAGTCAAAATCCAAGTCATAAATAAGAAATTATAGCATTTGTTTTTCTTATGTTAAACATTTTCAAAACTATTTTAGATCTAAAATAAAAACAAAAACTGAGATATTCGTCAGTATTTAGAATCAGAATCAGAATGGGTTTTATTGCCAAGTGTGTTTACACACACACAAGGAATTTGCTTTGGCTACAGAAGCTTCCAGTGTACATAAAGTGAACAGTGACAACACAAAAATAAATATGAAGAAGACGACAAACATTAAACAGAGATGCAATCAGTCAAAAAGCTCTGGATGTTGAATTGTATGTACAGATTTGTTATAAATATACAAGTTATAAGGTGCTGTGTACAACTGTGTAGAGAAAGTATTGCACTGTAAATTGTTATAAGGTGCTGTGTACGAGTGCGTATGAGAAAGTATTGCACATTTATTGGACATTAGGGGAATATTTAACTGTTAATGAGGTAGATGGCCTGAGGAAAGAAACTTTTCCTGTGTCTGGCTGTATTTGTGCTTGGTGCTCTGTAGCGCCGGCCAGACAGTAACAGTTCAAACAGGAAGTGCGCTGGGTGTGAGGGGTCCAGAGTGATTTTGTAAGCCCTTTTACTCACTCTGGAAGACTACAGTTCTTGAAGTGTAGGAAGGGTAGTGCCAGTGATTCGTTCAGCTGTCCAAAATTGAGTTTTTATCCGGTAAAACAAGCAAAATAATCTGCCAATAGGTTAAGCAAACCCCCACTCTTGATTAGTTAGCTTATTTGAAGGACAATCGCACTTCATTTTGGCATTTTATTTCTTAAAACAAGACAATATCTTTAGCTTATCTAGAAAATGCTTCTTGATTTAAGAATTTGTAGATATTTGGACTCGAAACAAGACAAAAACAATCAAGGTAAGAAAAGCTGTTTTTGCGGTGTAGAACTTTTGTCTGACTGTTCAAAACATACATGCAAGTATTGGATAAAAAACATTTATTTAGCTTCGTGAAAATATCCTAGAAGGGTCAAATATGTAATCTAATCAACTTCATCTGTGCTAAAATACACAAACACCATGCATGCTCGCTTTGCTGTGGGAGGCAGAATGAGTCAAAGGAGCTAATTGAAAATGAGATGTACTGTATGCATGGATGAATTGTGCACTACGAGATCTATAATGTGCTTTTTGAAAACAGACTGAGGGAATTTTCATTTAGTAAGGAAACAACAACAACAACAACAAAAAAGCTCTTTTGTGAGCAGAGGATTGTGAGCTGGAAAGGTTTTTTTTTTGTTGGCAGGTTGACCGCGGTCAAGTGGGAGAAGAGCTTTCATGAAATTCATTAAAAAGTTTCCAGCTTGTAATTATAAGTTTGACGAAGACATGAATGGGGGGATTTTTTACTAGCTGGAAACTCATAATTACGGTAATTTTGACATGGTGTGAATGCATCATTACAGTTCTCCCGACTGCTTTTTCTCGTTCTTTTCAGCACCTTCCAGCAATTAATTGAACAAAAACAGCTTGTACAAACTACATATGTTGTTTTGCAGATAGTTTTAGCCTTAGGTGTCTTTATTTTTTGTTTCATGTGTTTTTTTTTAAACCTTATTTTAGAATTGTATACAGAAATGTTGCATCACATTTGGTCGATTTACATCTCTGTGACAATTACTTTAAATCCTGGTATTTTATTTGTTTTTTTCTTTAAACCTTATTCTTGAATTTTACGCAGAAACGTAGGATTAGATTTGGTCAATTTACAGTATATTTATTCATTCATTCATTTTCTTTTCGGCTTAGTCCCTTTATTAATCTGGGGTCGCCACAGCGGAATGAACATCCAACTTATCCAGTTTTACGCAGCGAATGCCCTTCCAGCCACAACCCATCTCTGGGAAACATCCATACACACTCACTCATTTACACACACACACTCATACACTATGGCCAATTTAGCTTACCCAATTCACCTGTACCGAATGTCTTTTGGACTTGTGGGGGAAACCGGAGCACCCGGAGGAAACCCACGCCAACACGGGGAGAACATGCAAACTCCACACAGAAATGCCAACTGAACCATCGACCTTCTTGCTGTGAGGCGAACGTGCTACCCACTGCGCCACCGTGAGGCTCAATTTACAGTATAATGTATTCACAAACAAAATAATAAATAAATACACGCCAAAAAAAAGGATTACTGCTGCTTGTTTAAAATGAGCTGAAACGACACAATTCCTGTCATTTCTTTGGTCATTTAGTTTGTTTTATGTTCAGTCCACTTAAATTTGTACACCATTAAGTTAACTTAAGTGTTTTGTGTTGGGACAACATGAAGGAATTGTGTTGGTCCATTTACCTGGTTAGCAGATTTGTAGTTCCTAGCATGCTTTGCGTGGGATTGAATTAAGACGGGGAAATGTTGACAATAAAAGTAATCTAAGGTGTTTAAAGTTAATAGAAAGACTTGTTAGAGTTTAATCTTCACTTAAGTTTGAAGAGTTTCATGTAATGCTTTGAGTTTTGAGATTACCACCTTGTCGAATCACCCATGCTTTGGGTGTTGGCAGCTTAATTAGCAAAACTGCAGTATGTTGCTTTGCTTAGTGAGCAATAACTGTCCTAAACTGAGCTCTGAGATCTCAATCTACTGCATATGTAACTCATGAAATATGCTTAAAATGGCTCTTTTAGTACATTTAGTATAACTTCAAATAAAACTAAGAGACGTTGAAATGTACGACGCATAATAGACATACATGATATTATCACACCTTTGAGTTTAAGTTAAATACAAATACAAATGTACTCTTTATAAACTTTTATTTGATAAAATCATGCTGGACCAACTCAGTTGCATTTAATTGTGTAAATAGTTTGTTTGTTTTTTTTCTAGTTGGTGCCAAACAAATTTATTGGATGTAAATCCTGCCCTCTAGTTCATCCAATGAGTTATTGGTTTTTAGTGCACTTTAGGTACAATCTTTCAATGTTTTTAACTGTGACAAATTACTTTATATCCTACAGTTTTTTTTGTTTCTTTTTTTTTTTTGTTTCTTTTTTTTTTAACCTTGTTCTTGAGTTTTATACAGAAATGTGGAATTGTATTTGGTCATTTTACAGTATAATGTATTCACAGCCAAAATTAAAAAAATGTAATTAAAAAAATCATTTAGTGTTCATTTTTCAATTTTTCAACCCCTCCAGTGCTTCCCACTCATAGACTTTACTTGGGCGGGATGAAATGACATCTAAAACTGGCTGCAAAATATTTGTACACCATTTGAAATGTTTAATCAACTCATTTTCCTTATTTAAATAATCTACACGTTTTATTTTTGTACTTATTATAATTTTTAGAGATTGTCTGTTGTCTTTTGAGATATTGTCTTTGCTGTTTATTGTATTCATTTCATGTTTATATATTACATATTTGCAACCCAGGCTCATTCTGAAAACGTACCTCTGGATACATTTCTAGAGACCGCGAAACACGTCCTGGGAGGTATGTTTTTTTGCAGTTTTTGTTTTCTCAAATCCACCAGAGGGCGCTGTGTGCGCTTTTTGAGATCTCAAATTTCTCTCACGGGTGCCAATCGCGCCTGCTGTTCTCGTGTGAACCCACCAGAGGCCGCTGTTGGCTGACTGTTTGACTGACTGAGCTTCTGACTGACCGATCGACTGACCCACCCTCCTCCTTTCCTAAACCCAACCAATTTTATGGATTGACCTGCCCACCCACTTCCCTAAACCAACCAACCATTTTCAAAAGCAATCCAGGAAAAAAAGAAAAGCCCTCATCTGACTTTTACCACGTTTTCAGATTTTACCACATTCTCACCCTGTTATTTTTTTTTTTGGATTCTGTTTTTGTCTTACCTGCTTTCTGGAAACTCGAACCCCGTCATCATGGTCAACTCCTCTCTGCGTCTCAAGTCCGCCGACGTACGTGGCGAGCTAACTGGACAAACTGGTTACAGCGGGAAAGCCGTCCATACGGAGGTAAGCGGTCGGCTGGTAAGCGCGAAAAGGAACGGCGTCATACCATCTCGTAGCGTTCATTTAAAAAAATAAAATGCAGCCATACGTACTCAGAGGTACGTTTTCAGAATGAGCCTGTGTTGCTTATTTGGGTGAAACAGTGGCTCAGTGGTTAGCACTGTCGCCTCACAGCAAGAAGGTTGCAGGTTCGAGTCCCGGCTGGGTCAGTTGGCATTTTTGTGTGGAGTTTGCATATTTCCCCCCATGTTGGCGTGGGTTTCCAAAGACATGCGCTATAGGTTAATTAAATAAACTAAATTGGCTGTACTGTATGTGTTTGAATGAGTGTGTATGGCTGTTTTCCACCACTGGGTTGCAGCTGGAAGGACATCCGTAGCCGAAGGAAAATGAATGAAGGAATATTACATATTTTATACATCTGAAAGCAGCAGATTTTGCCTGTCAGTGGGTGCACATGGCTCCAAAATAGCATAAAAGTAAGAAATAAAGTCCCAATGGATTTTTTTATTATTATTTAAAAAGTCTTTTTAAAATCTTTAACCAACAGAAAAAAACTGTGTATAACAGTGTCATAATAAATAAAACTATTGTTAAAAATTACATTATTTTTTTGTTTGTCGCATGTAGTTAACCATTTATGTGCTGTGGGCAAAAGGTGTTTCAATCTACACCACAAGTATACTTCAAACCTGAGGGAAACACTGACGTCTGTGACAAACTACTTTAAATCCTACAGTTCTTTGTTTCATTTTTTTTTAAACCTTATTCTTGAACTCAATACAGAAACGCAGCATTGCATTTGATACATTTACAGTAGACTTGCAATGACGCAGTGCTCGCTAACATATGGTTTATTATTTAATCACAATAGTTGATGATATGTATTTGATACGTTATGAAATCAGAAATAAGCTCATTAATAAATGCATTTTCAAACTGATTAAAACAGAAGGAAAAAAAACTCAAATAAAAACTATAAACAAATGTAATGATGCTAAAATAAAATTGTCAAACATAAAAATATCATCATAAAAGGCTTCTTTTCAAGCTTAAGAAACTGACATGCACTGTAAAAAGACTTCTAGACTTAAAGAAAAAAGTGAGTAAACCTGTTGCTTTAAAGTTATTAAGTAAATTGTCTGTCCATAATTTATTCATTCATTCATTTTCATTTCGGCTTAGTCCCTTTATTAATCTGGAGTCGCCACAGCGGAATGAACTGCCAACTTATCCAGCATATGTTTTAGGCAGCGGATGCCCTTCCAGCTGCAACCCATCACTGGGAAACACCCATACACACTCATTCACACACATACACTACGGACAATTTAGCTTACCCAATTCAGCTATAGCGCATGTTTTTGGACTTGTGGGGGAAACCGGAGCACCCGGAGGAAACCCACGCCAACACGGGGAGAACATGCAAACTCTACACAGAAATGCCAACTGACCCAGCCGAGGCTCGAACCAGCGACCTTCTTGCTGTGGGGCTATTGTGCTACCCACTGCGCACCATGCTGCCCCTGTCCATAATAATAAAA
>CAIGQW010049702.1:0-13012 GCA_903798125.1 Danio choprae
TGATATGAGATGTTTGTCATATGGCCCAGCTCTATAAGTGTGTACAGCTTATTCTGTGTGTGTATTGCGCTTTTATTCCAGATGTGCTGAGAATAAGATGGACAGCAGTAATCTCTCAGTAATTTTTGCACCGAATCTCTTTCACTGTGGTGACGGAGGAGAAAAGATGAGCAGCAGCACAGAGAAGAGACTCAAGCATCAGGCCGCGGCTGTACAGTGTTTGATAGAGAACGCTCAACATATAGGTAACAGCCTTTGCCTAGCGAGGGGGTATATCTGATCATTTGCAATACACCAGGAAAAATTCATTGGGATCATTTCTAATCAGGAGGACGTCTTAAGCTTTGAAACTGCAGGATGTTTTAATGGTACTAAAACCTCTTATAATGTCGAAAGATCAAGGTGAACTTGGTTTCTCATGTAATCACAAGAGAGTTAGAGAAAGTATATAACCTAATTAATCAAAACAATGGTCAAGATACCCATTCATGTAAATCAGGACTTCCCAGACTTCTATTATCCTATTATTTTAGATTTTTGTAATTGAAAATTGTCCTTTATTTAAATATGAAACAGAACTGATGCTTTGACATGTGATTAATGTGTTTTGTACATTTCAATATTGGAAGGTACTAATCTATATGATTGCTCATCCACCTGATCTTTTGACAGGTGTGGTTCCTCAGTTCCTGATTGAGAATGTTCCAGCCATGTTGGGTTGTGATGCTGCTGTGTTTTCTCCATCCGGCGCGTCTCTAGAGGACAGCAATGCTCACTCTGACCTGAAGAAAAGCAACAGACGCAGTTTAGGAAGTAAGAACCGCCTCTAAAAGCATATCAGAGGGAAGTGGTTAGGGCTGCACAATACTGGACAAATCTGACATTGTGATATTTAGTTTTTCTGCCATTTATATATTATGATATAAATACAGTTTCACCAGATGGCTTGAATATCTCTGTTTGAAAATAAATAATTAATTTAGATGAATTGGGGTGATTTTGTAAGGGTGTGAATCATGTATAGAAAATAATAAACAAATTGTAAGTAAAAGTAACTACAATAGAGCAACAAAAGAGTCAAATAAACAGCGCTTTACGGTTTTCCAGAGAGTCAAACAGTCTTCAGGTGCAGAAAATGAGTAATGTAATGTAAAATAACACTATTCATTCAGTAAAATTATCCTTCATTAAAGTTACAAATGTACTTTTTTTGTGTCCGAATGCTTTAAACTCTCTTGAAATGCCTTTAAAACACATGCAAATGATCAAGTTTCTCTCTGTTATGGTTATTCTTGGCAATAACTCAGCAAATCTCATCTATTCCCAACTGTTGTGTTGATCAGTTGTAATCCCAACTCAACATTGCAGATCCTGCGATGTGACTATTGCGGACGCACACACTGCGATATCGATGCTGAAATTATATATTGTGCAGCCCTAGAATGGGTTATTTAATTCTAGCTTCATCACATAGTAAACAGTGATTTATAGGCCTATAATTAGTCACGTTATAGGTGAGTTGGTTTGTTTTGTATTTCAGACGTGGTAAATGGAGCTCTGAATAGGTTAAAAGCTAGTAGAACCCCAACAAATACCCCTCAGTCTGATGGAGCAGGTGGGTACATGTTCATCAGACGTCACTGCATGTAGATCAGCTGCACCGCATTCACGTTGAGTTTCTCCTCCTCGCTTCTTAAATGTAATGAACAAGTGCTGTCTGTAAATAGTTCAAGATGGCCTTGTGCTCGTCTGCTTCTGTCCATCTTCTGCTCTTGTTTTCATTAGGACTCTGCATTGATGATATACGGCACAATGTTTGTCTTTCAGAGCTTATATTAGCATATATTTGCACTACTTAACTTTTGTCTAAATCAGTGGTTTTTAACCTGTGGGTTCGGCCTCTCAGTGGAGGTGATGCTATTGCAATGCGCAGCCAGCTGTTATTAAAGGGATAGTTCACCCAAACTTGAAATTTGCCATCATTTACTCACTTTTTCCAAACCAGTTTGAGTTTTTTTTTTTTATACTCTCAATAAAATATATTAATATACTGTCAATCATTTATTTTAATCATTATAATTTCTTATAGAGTTCAATTAGGTCTTTCACAATAATCAATATACTGACTTATCGTGGAATAATAATTTTTGGTAATGCAATATATATTGTCCATCATGTTTACAGAAAAATGAATATCTCCAACATTTTAGCTAGTCTTCATTGGAGGTGTCAGCGAGTTTAGGGTTCAACTCTTTTGCAAACAATGCTTAATAACATGTGAATAAAAGATGGCTTTTCACATTTTCCTCAACTACTGACAGGTTTAGAAGAATGTGTCCAAATGAGCTTCGCTTTGTATCCGCAATCCACTTTCAGAAAAGTAACGATTCAGGAATAATGTTAAAGCCATTTTGCAAGCACACTTACATGTCGTTTTCATCCATCGAATGGTTTTATGACTATAACATGCTGTTGTATAATCATTATATAAACAGACATAAATCGGTCTTAAAACGACAATAATAACACTTATTTTAATCATTTTTTATGACAATATATCGCACAACCAAAGTGTTTGATTTGAAAAAGTCTTGCATTTTAGTTCATCCCTAATAAAGTCTGTCAATTTATTCCATAATCGCAATCCTCCGCCCCGCCCCGCCAATCCGCTTGTGAAAAACACACACTCAGGCTCCGTTTACACTAATACGTCTTCGTTTTAAAATGACATTTTAGAACAAAAACGATCCACATCCACACTGACGTTTCAGCTAACATTTCTGAAAAGCCCTCCTTCCATGCTATACTGCTGAAAATGCACATCACGTGACCACACACACACACACACACACACAGTCATGTGCTGCAGCATACACGCACGTCTGAACTCCAGGCAGTCAGCGGGTGCTTTGAGCACAGAACCCCAGAGAGCAGTGCGCGTTGGACAGTTTATCAAGGATGTACCGCTGGATGGCGTCTCACTATAGTTGTTAAACGTGATATTTAATTAATCTTGTCTCTATCTAATGACTCTTCGGTCTTTTGAATCTATCAGGTAACGTGTCACCGCGTCAGTACACTGCTTCAATCTTTCATGCTTGTACTCAGTACTTTTAGTGAAAACCTCAGATACTGTTGGCTGGTTCCTGTTTGTTGTGCACCTTTTTTTACCAACCAAGTTTGTCGACGCCATTATGACGCCACAGATCACTCTGCCTACTCATGCCAGAGTCCCGCGGAAAAAGTGATTGACAGGTGGTCATTTGTGTGTAACTTATCTTTATTTATCTATGATTTGCTTATGGGTAAAACAAAGACCATGCGGGTCAGGTAGTTGAAACGGTAGGCTACAAATAATGAACTCGTTATAAATGAATTAATTATTCATAAATAATTAATTCACCGCCGCCTACGACGATGATGCCATCGTCCCTCGCGATGTTTCACATTAGACATCGTACGATGCCAAATTGGTCGACATCACCCAACCCTAGTCCGTGAAGAATTTATTTAACTGTCCTGCATCTGAGAGTAGCCTACTAAATGACCAGCCCACCACAACTAGTGGATTCATATCAAAATTGCAGTGTGCCTCATAAAAACATAAGCGCCAGTTAATAATTAATTAGTTAAACCCCTGATCAGAAATGATTTCTTCTCCTTTTTCAGACATTTGTCGTTCTGATCTTTTGCTTTGCTGCTCTGTTTAATTTCAGCACATTTCCTTGCATTGAATAGGCACTTGTGGGATCATAAAGTCCTTCAATAACTCCAGTACTTCAGAGTCAGTTCAGTCTCTATTTGTCTTCTTCAGTTTTCTCCATGGCCACTCCGGTCATCATGACTCCAAACTCCAAGCGTAAACTTCCTCTGGAGTCGGCTCAGACTCACGGCTTCTCCAACAAGAAACGCAGGTCCATCAAGAAGAACCTCGGCCTGGAGCTCTTCCCCAGCGTGTTGTTTGGAGGAACATCTACTCCTGGATCAAGTGAGTTTTCTGCTACATTAGGTGCTGGAAATGCTTAAAAATGCTTGAAGTTTGAAAAGTGCCTGGATATTGGGCTAAAGTGCTTGTTTTTTTGTTTTGCTTTCATAATAATGTATCCTACTAAATGGGTAATAATTACTAACTATTCAAATGTATTTTTGTAAGATAAACTTCTTTTAATCTTTGCCATGATGACGGTACATAATTGTGGTGAGGGGGCGGGGCCGAGAGCCGTGGGAACGGAATGAGGCCGTGGCGTAAGTGCACCTGCAGCGCACACCGGCCTCGAATCCCACAGAAGGAGCTCTGGACTATAAGAGGAGGAACGATGGCAGAGGAAGCTGAGAGAGGTCCAGGCCTGGACAGATTCGTCGGTTCTCCGCCTCCTTCTTCTCGGCGGCCAAGTGGTCCTTCTGTGGGATTCGTGGCCGGTGTGCGCTGCAGGTGTATGTACTTACGCCACAGCCTCATTCCGTTCCCATGGCTCTCGGCCCCGCCCCCTCACCACAATAATATTTTACTAGATATCTTTTTTAAGATACTAGTATTCTGATTAAAGTGACATATAAAGGCTTAACTTATGCTTTTGCATAAAATGTACAATTCTGGAGTCTGTGCCTGTAGTGGGATTGTGTTATTTATTGTTTTCCCTTGAAAATAAAATGCATTCAGGATAAAAGACACATTTAAGATGTAAGTAAATGACATATAAGAGAGTAAATAACAGTAATGCAATGTTGGGCTTGGGGCAAACATGCCATCAAAATGTAAAGTTTTTCATGGCTCAGAATAAGGTGGAGGTGGTGTCTAAATCATGAATCTTTTGCTACTTGAAACAAACACACTTTGCATTATTTCTTTAGAGCAGTGATTGAGTGTGGCCTGCCTGCCTGATATTTGTCAAAAGACCACATCCGAATTCTCTATCCAGGAAAAACCCTCTATACTATACTATACTATACTATAAAAATAGTATCTGCTATAATGTGAAGTACGTGTATGTACAGTTGAAGACAGAATTCTGTGATCTTCATCAAACCAAGAATGTTTTCCCAGTATTTCCTATAATATTTGTTCTTCTGGAGAAAGTCTGATTTCTTTTATTTCAGCTGGTATAAAAGCAGTTTAAAAAAGCAGTATTTAAGGTCAATATTGTTAGTGCTCTTCAGATTTTTATTCCTGATTGTCTACAGAGCAAACCACTGTTATACAATGACTTGCCTATTAACCTAGTGAAGCCTTTACATGTGACTGTAAGCTGAATACTAATGTCTTGAAGAATATCTAGTCTAATATTATGTGCTGTCATCATGGCAAAGAGAAAATACATCAGTTATTAAAACTATTGTTTAGAAATGTGCTGAAAAAAAAAATCTCCTCCACATTAAACAACACTTAGGAAGTATTTTGTTAAACAGGAGGGCTTACATAACTTTATACTGTATATAAATATGTCATTTGCCACACTTTGCAAACGAAAGTGCTTAAATGTGACTTTGTAAAAAGTGAAAGAGCCTTGTCTTGTGTGAGACGTGATTGTGTGTTTGTCTGTGGTTGTGCTTTCAGCTCACAGTGCTGCAGGGGTTCTGGACTCGTCTCACAGTGGTTTGCTGTCTTCAGTGGGCAGAAACTCTCGTCTGTCCAGCAGTTCTGCCAGGAGAAAGAGCAGACGGCTGAGAGACCGCAGTGTCAGCAGGTACGACACACACTAATGATAATCTCAACTGCAGATTTGGTGATTTGCTGGTTAACTAACCCTTAATGTGCAGCTTCTTTAACGGTCAAGAACAAAGCTGGATTGTGCCCATTCATTTATTCAGAATAAAGCAGAAGATAAAGGACTAACATTTCAGCCATGTGCCTTCCAATTGACAATTAATTAATTACAATTAACATGTCTAGCTGTGGTAGTCCATGTTAAAAATAAATAAATAATGCGTTCTTTATAGGGAAACGTTTGTAGTTTGTCTTTATATTTGATGATTTGGGTCACGATTCATATTTTGCGCTCCCGAACTTCCATTAAGGGTGCATGTATATTCTGATGAGGACAGCACTTAAAATGACTGATGCTCTAATCCGTGCACTAACTAGTAAACAAGGGTCTCGATTGAAACACACCCATAGAGTCATGCCGAGTCATATCTAGTTTCAATATGGCATTAATGGTTTTTACTAGGACTGCACAGTATTGGAAAAATCTGACATTGTGTGCCACAACATGTATATTGCGATTAAAAATATAATTTCACCAGATTTGATCATCTCTATTTGGGAAGATTTCAGTGCATCTGCATAAATGACAATAAATTACAATCAAAAGTAAATAAACAAACAGTGCTTTATGGATTTTATGGGCAGTCTAACAGTATTCAAGTACAGAAATATGACAATCGAATGTAAAATAACATGATCATCATTGTATAAATAATGAAAAAGTTATCATATTTAATAATATCTTCATCTATTAATCTTTAATAAATAATCCTGCGATGTGCCTATTGCAGATGCACACGTTATGATATCGATGCTCAAACGATATATTGCTCAGCCCTAGTTTTTATATATTGTTTGTTATATATGATTCCTGCATGCATTGATGTACATCTCTTTAAGCTCATTTCTGATAATGATTTGTCTCTGATTTCAGAGTTGAGTCAGGGAAGGCGGGCTGTTTCTCTCCCAGAACCGCTAAGAAAGAGCCTGTGAGAAAATCTCTCCGTCTGCGCTTCAGTTTGGGCAAACCCAGCAGAGAGTCTGTAAGTTCAGAAACACCATCGTCTCTGTCCACCTCCGCTAGAGACTGAACAATCCTCCTCTAAAAGCCTGCTGCTTTATTGCAGTCCATTTGCATGTTCATGATTTGCATGATGATGATGTCATCTAATTTGTATGCGTTAATACATATTCACGGATGAGTAATATAGCACAGAAATGATTACTTGTGTGGGGTCATGTCTATTTAGTGTTCTCCTGCGCCGTCTAGTGGCAGTATAATGTAGGCACATGCTGCTATTAATGAGGAGCGTGCATATAGTCATGAAAATCAATATGTTACTGTACTTAAGAGTCTTGGTTTAAGAGTTTAACCTGTGCATGGTTTGCATTTTATTAAAAAAGAAGAAAAAGGCTGCTGCTAACTCGAATAGCTGCTTAATATGAGCAAAAACACTTTAGTGATGCTGCTGCTGGTGCTTTAGCAGTAAAGAAAACTCATTTTACACTTGTTAATGCTTTTATGACACTAAGATGAATCATGTGATGTTTGTCCTGCTTAATATTGCACACGTTGTTGTTGTTGTTGTTGTCCAATGCTGTAACATTGTGACTGTAGAAAAGAAATTATATTAAGAGATGATTTTACTAAAGTATTTGTAGAAAAATCTAATGTTTTAAGCACAGACGAATATTAATAATTGTTATTTCTGTAATGTGTGCATGTGGTTTTGGGTTTCCGTTTATTGACGTGGTCATTCTTTTATGCACGTGTTTATGCTCAAATAAAAAAAGATGATTGACCACAAATGCTCTTAGTATCGCTGATTATTGAGCTTGTGTTGTGATAACTCAGCACTCGGACCATCACAAAAGCATTGAGAGTAAAAAGAAGCTGCCTCTATTTCAACAGAACGTCATTACACATTCACAACCGGGGCCAAAGGGGTCAGAGGTCATAGGTTGGCGCCTAGCAACACAAGAGAGCTCTACCGGTTTTCACTTCACCAAGGAGTTAAGTCTGCCTGTTTTGAGCAAGAGTCCCTCGAAAGGTCAGTACATTTGTTTATCTGTTTATGGGGTTTGATTTAATGCTCTAAAATACTCCTGTACACGCTTTAAAACACACTTTTATAGTGGCTTTGCAGGAGTATAGTTCTACATTTACAGTGAATGCCTGTGATGTACAGTAACCGCCTCATGAACTACACATGAAACCAAAATTCATTCATTTTCTTTTCGGCTTAGTCCCTTTATTAATCTGGGGTCGCCACAGCGGAATGAACCGCCAACTTATCCAGCATATGTTTTACGCAGCGGATGCCCTTCCAGCCGCAACCCATCATTGGGAAACACCCATACACACCCATTCACACACACACACACTACGGACAATTTAGCTTACCCAATTCCCCTATAGCGCATGTGTTTGGACTGTGGGGGAAACCGGAGCACCCGGAGGAAACCCACGCCAACACGGGGAGAACATGCAAACTCCACACAGAAACGCCAACTGACCCAGCCGGGGCTCGAACCAGAGACCTTCTTGCTGTGAGGCGATTGTGCTACCCACTGCGCCACCGTGCTGCCCAAAACCAAAATTGACCCTACATAATTTTTTAACTTATGAATAATGTGTGTGTGAGATTTTGATATATTATTTTCATATTTCTTTGTAAATATCCAACTGAAGTCAACTATTCGCCCTCCTGTGAAATTTGAATTCTTTTAAAAATGTTTCCCTTGTTCTGTTTTTCCAACACATTTTTAAACATAATAGTTGTAATAATTAATTTCCTTTGTCTTTCCTTTGTCTCAGTACATCAGTTTTACTCTATATATTGCAAGATACTAGTATTCAGCTTAAAGTGACATTTAGAGGTGCAGTATGTAAGTTTGACACCCAGTGGTTGGACCTGGTTTAAAACACACACAAGCACAGGTTGCCAGATTTAGAGTGTCTAACTATCGAGCCTAAATGCTGATTTAAATTGTGTTCTAAATAAAGGCAACGACATGCAAATATTTTCATATTAAAAGGAGTTTTTGTCCTAACCAATACCTGGAATTTATATATTAGAAACGGCTTCTCTAACAACAGGATAAACTGACAGTGATCAGCTCAGGTACAGCTCATGTGCTTTATTCAGTGTTAAATGCTCATAATGTGAGTTTGATGCCATTTTACATCACATTTACTGCCGTAAAGCAGCAGCAGATAGTTCAGCTCAGATCTGGAAAATTTCAGAACTGTGACAAACCAACACATATCAGTGACTCAAAATCTACATTAATTAATACATATTAAACCTCTTTAACATTATTAAGAGTATAAACCTTACCATTTGGTGAGTGAGAGCATATTCTGTGCTTCTGGATGGCTGTATTTACATTTCTGTGGTGTTTTGTCTGGTGCAAACAGCCAAACTGCTTATTACTGCGTATCTCGTCATGTAGCGTGTTGTTAGGACACGGGGTTACAATGTCACCTGCTCACCTAATGTTTACGCTCGTAATATTTATATTATCTGCTAATTAATAACCTCATGTGGAACCTTATGAATATGTGTCTCATTTTAGAGTCTGCTACTGTCCACCAGAGGTCACATTTCAGTCACGCATTTCGGCACGTAACACACATTATCAAACAATATCTGAAGAATATCTGACTTCAGCATTGTTTCTCAGATAAACAGGAATGTTCACTCAGCATATTTCTGACATATCTGCACACATATGATGGTGTTTTATGATGCAGAAGAGTCAAACACTCACATACAGCAGCTTTAAAAGCTTAACTGCAGGTTAATTAAGCAAGTCGTTAGACAACAGTGGTTTGTTCTGTAAACGATTGAAAAAAACAAACATTGCTTAAGGGGACTAATAATATTGACATTAGCAGTTTATTCAGTTTATTCCAGCCAAACTAAAAGACATAAGACTCAAATATAATGGAGAAATAGTCTGAAAAATGTCCTTGCTCTATTAAACAGCACTTTGGAAATATTATTAACAGAATTAAAGTTTCACAGGAGGATCAATAATTTTTTCTTTAGCTTCAGAAAGCATTTTGATTGGTTGAATATAGTGATTTGGTACTCGATTGGACTGGATTGCACGAGCTGGATTCACTGGTCAGATGCAATAGAAACTGCACACTAATGCTGGTTACAATGGGGTTATGCAGAAAGAAAAATTAACTTTGATTAGCTGGTGTGGACACTGAAATATTTAATAGTGCTGTCAAAAGATTAATCATGTCCAAAATAAATAGTGTCATGCAATGATACCTGTAATAGTATCATGCAGCCCTACAGACCTGTCCATGTTTCTTTCACAGGCTCAAAGTTCATCAGTAAATCAGAGGATAACCTGTCGACGCCACAGTGTGATTCTGCTGACCACAGGAGCTCGTGGACTGGAGAAACTCCTGAAGGAGGACTGACCTTCCCCACAGAATCATTCTCCGAGACTCCCATGATCATCATAAGCAAACCTCTGACAGTCAGCAGCGTTCCTGAAACCACCCCTGAAGAGTGCTCTCGCACCGGACACACACTTCTGAAGATCAGACAGGCTTTCGGAGAGTCCGGCAGTGACCTTCACAGCATCATTAAACAGAAAGATCCACAAGATGATTCCTCTAATGTGCATTTGCCTTTGGAAACTGCGCATAAATCAATATCTGAGTCCAGCCAATCAAATGATGATGTGACTTTCGGACAAACCGAGATCGTTCCCCTGTCGCCTCTACACATCGACAGCACTCTGTTTGACCGTGAGCCAACACGTTTTGTGGAAACCAGCCTTAATGGATCTCTATGCTTTGAAAATGAATACCTAAAAGAGTCCGTGGTACGTTCTGTAGACTGTAGTCAACTCATCGACGCTTTAGACATCCAAAGTCCTGTGGCTTTCAGACTGGACACTTCTACTAGAGTTCAGTCGACACCGTATGCAACAAGATCGCAGGTTAATGCTAATACATCCCTGCAGAATGAGCTCAGAGAGTCTTCATTGGTGGAAAAGAAGATTAATGTTTCTCAAGAACAACAAAATAATGCTGAAGCCAAGAAAAGCAAAGTGGCAGATCAGGTTAAACTGTTTAACATGATGACGCTCAATTCACCCAAAGTTAAAATGCTCCGATCTCCACTAAAGTTTCAGCGTACGCCGGTAAGGCAGTCCGTGACCAGAATAAACTCTCTGCTTGGAAAGCGAAAGGATGGTAGGATGGGATGGTGCGCCGCTAGTCAGATAAAAGCTGTGAGTTTAGAAAGTGGTTTGCGTTCGAGTGTAAAACCCAAACCTCCAGTTCCACCAAAGGAAACAGCAGTCAAAGCTTCAGCGCTGGAAGACGTCACTAATAAAGCACCAAAGACGATGCTTTCGAAGTGTAAGAATGCTGCAAATGAACATCCCAAATGTGTCCTGCTGAAAGTGTCTGGAAATGACCCCAGCCACTACAGAGGCTCGCCCAGAAACCCTCTTGTGGAGGGAAAACTGCTGTCGGCCATGAAACCCATCGATCTGTGAGAATATACATGATCCCGCATTCATGAGTCTTAAATTATTTCGCTAGAGCGAGCTCTGATTGGTTTACAGGTGAAGGGGGATGTCTTTGAATGGTAAGAAGAGTGCTCGACCCTTCAGTTATTAGGTTACGCTCTGAAATCCACAATCTTGAATTCTACATCTGAGGTATGAGAAATGAGGATTTCAGTTGTGATGTGTGTGTATATACTGTAAGAAATCTGTTTATTAACTGCTTCTGTATTTTGTGATTTATGGAAGCTCTCTGGTTATTTATGGTTATGAATTGCATTATGAAATGATATATTTTGTAAGACTTTCAAACTATTAAAAGTGTCAATAAAAGTCTCTTTCAGACTTTTCAACATCAAAAATTGAATAAGATCAAAGTCTGATGATGCAATTCAAAAGCATAAATGAGGAAAAAAACATGAAGCCCAGACTAGAGAGGACTGCTAACTTATGGTTATGTTTTAGGGTAAAGGAAAAGAGAGTCTGTGAAAGTGATATTAATGTAGGAATAGTTGAAGATTGTCTTTAGAGTGAAATGAAAGGTAGAATGGGGAAAAAAGTGTCAGCTTATTTATATTTTATGCGAGACCTTAAAGGCAACATTAATGGTGTAACTCATGATAATGTATGTTCTGTTTCGCAGTATTATGCCATATCCTCAATGCTGTCCCTCATTTATAAAAATATTTTGCTTTTATAAAAGATGTTGTCAAACTAAATGCGTTGTGTGAAGGTTCCTTTTCTCACCACCTGGTGGCGCACTTTGTTCACAGAGCCACGATTCAGTATTAATGTTTACTAGTCTTGCATTGCATCATCTGAATGATTGTCCTGCCAAACATATCACTTTAGTCATAATAATAATAATAATAATAATAATAATAATATACAGCCAAAAGAGGCATTCTGAATCTAACTGGTTTGCTGTCATAGAAAAATGTATTTAGTTCAAATTTTTGGTTTAAATGTCGTTATACGCTGACTTCATTAATTGAGCATTTTTAAATAGAAAGAACTACATTAGTAACAGTATATATGCTGAAGACGAGACTGCTAGTGTTTTTATATACACCGAATGCACTGTAAATGCATTTAAAGTGTTCGTTTAAATATTTCAAGTAACTTTAGTGAACATAAAATGTTAAATTATGGGTGGAATAATAGCTTCTATTCAGTGTAACGTCAAAAAGAAATGAAATATATACTTATTACAATATATCACAGAATTAGTGATCATGCTGAATGTGATTGTGTTTGAGATTATGAAAATATTCCTATTGTGATGAAGGATAGTGGAAAAGCATATATATATTTCAGATGATCATAATAATGAGTATTTTGAGGCCAAACTGTGATCCTTCAATAGGAGTATTTGAATGTGTCAGTAAATGATTCTTGCTCTAAATAATACAGATGAGATTTGTGAACCTGGACAACAAAACATTGGCAATAGACAACAAATTAGAGTATACTGTAGTGTCAAGACATCGCTTAATATCGATGCTGAAATATTTAAAAGGATAAAGTCTCGCTTTGATTAGTATAGACACTGGTCTCTTCTCACGAGATATTTACTTATTTTATGATTTAGACACATGCAGATATGATTACAGTATAACAGCTGAACAGGAATTACAACAGAACAAAATCAGCCCACTCACTTCTACATCTCTGCAACATCCGGGCTGGAACAGAAACTTCTTTCTATATCTAGCATACTTTGGAATAATGATATATATATATATATATATGTATATGTATATG
>CAIGQW010049704.1:0-18835 GCA_903798125.1 Danio choprae
CATACATGCTCATTCACACACACACTCATACACTACGCCCACTAGTTCATCCAATTCACCTAAAGCGCGTGTGTTTGGACTGTGGAGGAAACCGGAGAACCCGGAGGAAACCCACACCAACACGCTGAGAACATGCAAACACAGAAATACCAACTGGCCCAGCCGGAGCTCGAATTAGCGACCTTCTTGCTGTGAAGCGACAGAGCCACTGTGTCACCGTATCTTTTCAATGCAATGTAATTTGCTTTGAATAAAGCGGTCTGTCAAATGTGTAAATGTAAATAATATACTTAAAGTACCATATCTGCTAAGACTTATTAAAAATCAATATGTAAATTAACACGAATATATAGGCCCGCACGGAATCTGCACACGCAGAAATCTGCAGATGTTTAGCTGATCATTGAGTCTATTTATTTACTCGTGGAAATGTGTGTCTATTTATATTCATTAATATGAAAATGTTCATTTGATTTATGTACAATACAGTTTGTAAAGTAATATCTTCTGTCTTTTAGTAGATATATTATACGAGAGACTTGCTTTGTTTACCAAATAAGTGGAGCGAATTGGATTTGGATTGTAAACGTTAAATAAAAGTTAAAAACGTATTATTTTTTATTTCATATATTAAGTTTTTAGTTAGGACAAGAAGGTCGCTGGTTCGAGTCCCGGCTGGGTCAGTTGGCGTTTCTGTGTGGAGTTTGCATGTTCTCCTCGTGTTGGCGTGGGTTTCCTCTGTGTGCTCCGGTTTCCCTCACAAGTCCAAAGACATATAGGTGAATTGAATAAACTTAATTGGCCATAATGTATGAGTGTGAATGTCAGTGTTTATGGGTGTTTCCTTTATGGGTGTTTCCCAGTACTGGGTTGCAGCTGGACGGGCATCCGCTGTGTAAAACATATGCTAGATAAGTTGGCGGTTCATTCCGCTGTGGTGACCCCTGATAAATAAAGGAACTAAGCCGAAAAAAAAATGAATAAAGTTTTTAGTTACAATAATCCCAAAATCATTCTGCATAATTTTTATTTTTTACAAAATTCTGTGCAGAAATAGCAAAAAATGTCGGCAGAATCTGTCTGGCCCTACGAATACATACTTTGACCGTGTCACAGTGACAGATTTGTGTGAAGACTTACCAGATGACTCACAGACAGGCCGTTTCTCCTGATGTTATCATGCTGGATTCCCTGCAAGTACATTTCACTCCAGACTTCCATATTTCATCATCTAGAGATCTTTGTAATACGCCTAGGAAGAATATAAAATGTATTCATTTAGACTGCTTTTATAGGAAATCACAACTGGATTTGCCTTTTAATTCCAGATTTTCAACCCCCATTTATTATTTCTTTATTTAACCAGTTAAAAAAAATAACCAATCCACAACACTGTGGTGCGTCAGGCCTCAGTTCTTTGATCACGTCTGTTTTCTATGCATTTTATCATTAGGATCAGAAACATATTTCACTGTTATGCTGATGATATTTAAAGGGGTCCGTTCACCCAAAAATGAAAATGTTATTAATTACTCACCCTCATGTCGTTCCAACGCCTGTCATGCTCAGTCTGATGTATACTTCAGATGCGCCTGTGCTTTGTTACAAATAGAGAATATATATTTCTAATAAGAGTCACGTGCAAGGATATACATCAGTTCAGTGCTTGTGAGCATGCGCCCTATACTGACACTGAAGAGAAGAAACTGTTTACTGAAGTCATAGTTTATGTGCGCACAAAAGTATTCTCATAACTTCATATTTGTGCTGCTTAATATTTCTGTAGAAATCTTTTTTTTTATTCATTAAAGGTGCAGTAGGTGATCTGCCTAAATGCTAACCGGTTAGCATAATATCTTTGAAACAGTCCCACCCCTGCAGTCCAAAGCCACGCCTCCTGAAATCACGAACGAGCTCATTAATGACAGAGACCCACTAGTTCATGTCATTCGCCAGTTAGAAAACTTTATAGTACTTTATAATACTACAATTCTGAACGAAAAACTGTGTATCTCTAGCACGATCACTGGTCTCACTCTCACGTGCTTTGTCCTAAAGAGACTACTGTATGCTTAGTGGTTGCAGGAATTATACTTATTACTAAGGCATACTTACATGCCATTTCAGACCGAATACTTAATGTAGCATGGTAAACAATATAGGGAGCGCGTCACAGCCCTGCTGAAAAAACCAGCATAGACCAGCATGATTACCATGCTGGTTTAGCTGGTCTATCAGCTTGGTTTTGCTGGTAGACCAGCTTGGTCTTGCTAGTGATGCTGGTCTACCAGCTTGGTACTGCTGGTAGACCAGCTTTGGCCTGCTGGTGATGCTGGTGACCAGGATGGGATGCTGGTGCTGGTATGCTTGCCACCAGCATAGCACCAGCATCCCATGCTGGTCACCAGCATACCAGCACCAAAACACAACATATGCTGGTCTATGCTGGTCTTTTCAGCAAGGAGGTTGTCATTGTTCAAAAATTAACCAATGTGCGGTTAAATACCACCAACTTCACCTCAGTAAAGCAGGCTAGGTGGAATAGCGCTGTTTACTTATGCTTTGTTGTTAAATTAAATAAAAATCTACATGATCGATGCTGTAAAAGGTCCCTTATGAAATAGTCACATCAAGCTTTCGCCGGAAGACTTCAGTGGCTGAACAACACTTCTGTGCATATAACCCATTCATAACACAACACAGTCCACATCAGCTTTGCGTGACTAAAATGGTTTTAAAACGTAACATTACCTGTCTAAAAGAAATACTTCAGCCATGGTGTCGTCCTTCCTCCAGCGTGCAAAACTAACTCCAATACTGATTCAGCATTTGTGTTTACCGCTCTCTCTGGTGTCCAGGTGTCCAGGTGAACGCGGCGCGCGTGCACGCCCAAACGGCAGATCTGCCTGAACGGCTGCAGATGTCCAAACCTACATTCGTTGACAGACAGTTTGGGCTACTTATCAGAATTATCGGCCAGGCAAATTTGAATTGGATGAACATTTTTTAGTCATATGCCTATGTAAAATACATATAAATACATTTAGATCATATACTTTAATCATTACTATTGGAATGCGAAGAGACTTTCAACCAGCACAACAAAAAATGTTTCTGAAGACAATCACCTACTGCACCTTTCAGGCAGATTAAACTGACCATTTGCATGTTTTATTAACCTAAAACAGGGCTGTGGAGACAGTGTTTGCTGGTTTACATTCATTACAAAAAAAAAAACTAAACAAAAACATGAGGAATCAATGTACAGGAATCCAAACATTTCTGCATTTGACCATAGAAAACAAAAATACAATGTAGAAAAGACATTTACGTTAAATGTAGTAAATTATATACAGACAACAATGACAACGTAAAGTCCACTCACATAACCGGTTAAATACAACAACAAAGCAGCATTCATTTCTCATCTCATCCATTTCATCTGTACTGTATGTCTGCTGACTTCTCACAACACAACAGACAACTGACAAAGTTTCAGCAAGGTTGAAGAGAAAAAAGGGTAAACATTTGTGCAATTCAACAGCATTGTTTTCCTCTGTCAGGAAGATGGAAGTTAAACAGTCAGCTCAAGCAGCTGTTAAAAATAAGCTGTTTATATCAAAGGCTGCTTGTTTGTCAGAACTGACTCGAGAGTGGAAGTTATGGTTAAAAACGTGTTTCCAGCAGTTATTTTGGCTGGGAAAAAATTTCTTGTATAAAAGTAATTGAAGTGTGTGGCTTTTGATTTAATATTAACTTTCAGACAATTCATTCGCTCACTTTAAGTCCTTCACGTAGTGACACATTAACGTCCAGTCCTCACTGATCTCCGTTTCAGCTCTTCTTGGAAAATGAATATGATTCATATGGACAATTACATGTAAATGCTGATATGTTTGTGTTTTTAATGGCACTGACCATACATTGTTGTAATTAGGAAGATCTTTTGAAACGGTGAGACGTTAACAGATTGACATGAATCTCACCACATGAAAACCTGTAACAGTAAGTAACAACATGCAGATGTGGGCTGCAGAATTTTAATACTAAACCATTTTTGTCTTCTTGAGCACACATTTTCAGGTGAAGTTGGTTTTGAGGAATGATTACAGGCTGAGTTCCTTCTGCCGTCTGGCATGTTTGCTGGTAGTCCTAAATTTTACCACTTGCCCCTCTTGCTCCAGTCTTTAGGAGTGAAATGCAAACACTTGGAGTCGATTCTGAGGTGCCGCTTATGCATGGCCCGCTCATGACCTTCCACTATGTCCTCTGATAGAGTGAGAATATACTGACCCTGCAGGAAGATCAACAAAGTCCACTCATTACTAGAATTAGAGCTGTGGTGAAAAAAAATCATTCGACAAATTGACTACGATTTTTATAATGTATCATTACTATTCTCTCTTGAAACAATTCTGTGCTCTAGGCTAGTTTTTAACGACAGATGGCGCTCTAGGCTAGTTTTTAATGACAGATAGCGATCTAGGCAACTTTTTAATGACAGACAGCAATCTAGGCTAATTTCTTAAGGACAGATGGCGCTCTAGGCTACAGATGGCGCTCTAGGCAAATTTTTAACAACAGATGGCTAACGACAGATTGCTCTAGGCTAGTTTTTAACAACAGATGGCGCTCTAGGCTAGTTTTTTTTAAGGACAGATGACGCTCTAGGCTCATTTTTAACAACCGATGGCTAACGACAGATCGCTCTAGGCTAGTTTTTAACAACAGATGGCGCTCTGGGCTAGTTTTTAACAGCAGATTGCGCTCTAGGCTAGTGTTTAACAGCAGATGGCAATCTAGGCTAGTTTTTAATGACAAATGGTGCTCCAGGCTAGTGTTTAACAGCAGATTGCGCTCTAGGCTAGTGTTTTAACAGCAGATGGTGCTCTAGGCTAGTATTTAACAGCAGATGGTGCTCTAGGCTAGTGTTTAACAGCAGATGGCTCCGTAGTTTTTTTTTTTTTTTTACAAAAGATGACACTCTAGGCTATAGATGATGCTCTCAGCTAATTTTGTAACTACAGATGGCGCTCTAGGCTAGGTTTAAACAGAAAACTGCGCTCTAGGCTAGGTTTTAATGGCAAACAGCGCTCTAGGTTACAGATGGCTTTCTAGGCTAATTTTTAACAGCAGATGGGCCTCTAGGCTAGTTTTCCCAAAGTGCATTGATGTTAGCAAGCACAGAGTTGAATATAATAATGATTTAGCACCATCTGCTGTTAAAAACCGAATTGTTCAGGGTTGATACACAAGAGAACAATACATTTTGAAAATCTCAGAATCTATGCTGAATCGATTTCTGAGTGATCTGAGTCACCTTAAACATCCTGAGTGATCACTCACCTTATAATAGTTGATGAGATTGAGGTATTGAAGAGTCGATATTACGTCTTCTTTCTTGACGCTGGTGATCTCACTGATTTCACTGAGATGGTCAGAATTGCCATAAGATTAAAATCAACCACCTCTACAAACTCATATCTTTAAAAGGTTCATTATAACAAATAAAAACGCATTATAAAAATCTAAATGGAGATGTTTGGGTCTTATTAAACTTTATTTTACTAATGTCATAATGTACTTGTGTTTTTTTTATCCTCATATGGAAGTCGTTTGGATAATAGCATCAGCACTGATTTCTTTTATCTTCGCCATGATGACAGTATATAGACCTTAAAAATGTTTAAAACGGCTTTTATTCTAGGCGAAATAAAACAAATAAAACTTTCTCCAGAAGAAAAGATATTATAGGAAATACTGTGAAAAATGTCTTGCTCTGTTAAACATCATTTGGGAAATATTTGAAAAAGACAGGAGGGCGAATAATTTTGACTAACTGTATATATGCACACATTGCTATGTGGCAACTATATTTTTTATGATAATTCAAATCAATGTCATAAAGCAAAATACAATTGCAAAAAAAAGCTTACTTATCAAAACAACATAATAAAATAAAATAATTATAATAATAATAATAATATCTCAAAAACGTTTTTGCTTCTGAGACATTTCTGTTAAGCTCGTGACCTACTTGATGGTCATCTGTGGCCGTTCTCCGTTCTCTGATTTGAGGTTCATGAGGATCTCCAGTATTGTCTGAGACCAGTATGAACGGTAGGAGAGCAGACCCAGATCAGACAAAGGCTTCTCTGGAGTACCAGTTTTTCCTTCCACTTTAGAGAGCTCATAACCTGGAAGATGTAAACAAGGCCCAAATGTTCATGATCCGATTTTAAGTTTTATTCTACTAATGACAAGCAATAATTTTGTTCTTCAATGAAAAGACAAGATTACTCACTAAACTCGATCAGTAGTTTGCCATAGCCTCTTCTCTGGTAAGGTGGTAAAGTCAAAATGCAGGCCACATTATAGTCCTCTGTTGATTCTTTTTCCTTTATTAAGAGGATAACAAAAATATTAAATACACACAGCATAATAAGGCTATAGTATAAAAAAGGAGGCTGACCAAAGCTCAAATCTAAGCAAGCCCAGCAGTGGTGTACCTTGGAGAAGTAGCCGACTATGTGGAAACCCTTAGAGTCATACTCTGTCATTACATAGAACAGGAAAGGATCCGTGTCGTAGTACAGAGTCTTGTGGTCCAGGAAACATTTGGCCAATAAACACAAATTTTGGGAATACATCTGTGCGGTGGAAAAAGATTTAGAAAAGGCACTTCTTAAAATCTATGGAATCTCAACATCAAATTTAACCCTTAAACTTACTCAAATAAAAAAATAAATAAATAACCACTTAAAGCTAATTTGGATTGTTTTTAATGGTAACCTATGAACAAAAGGTCAACCAGAGAGTTATGGGTGCCGGCTAAAGGGTTAAATCAACAATGTTGACTTTAATCATCCAACTGATACTTGTTAATGATAAGTGCTAATTGTATGGCTGCATGGATCCATCCATCATAGCGAACCAAATAAAAATAAAAAGCTGATGTATTTATTTAAATCAATTAAGAGACTTTTTTATTTTAAGGGGGAAAGTTCACCCCAAAAAATCTATTTACTCACCCTCAACCTTTATGAGTTTCTTTGTTCTGTTGGAACACAAAAGGAGATTTTGTGAAAAGCTGAAAACCTTTAACCATTGATTTTCATAGTAGGAAAAACAAATACTATAGAAGTCAATGGTAACAGGTTTCTAGCATTCTTCAAACTACTTCTTTTGTGTTCAACAGAATAAAGAAACTCATAATGGATTGAGAACCGGTGCGAAAGGGTGAGAAAATGATAACAGTATTATTAAAATTAAAAACAATAATAATTCAAACTACTTGTTACCCACCTTATTTTTACGACCATCTATTTCGAAAAAGGATATCGTTCCTTTGCGGTAGATTTCATTTCCTGGCGGGTGTCGAAGATTGCATTTTGTCTGCAAAATTTATGGAGAGATGACAGTTAAGGCTGTTTAGCTGCACATTTACAGGACCCAAGCTTTTTTTTTTTTTTTATATCAGTATAGCAGACAAACAAGAATAAAAAGAAATTGACCAATAAAAAGGTAAATTAGCTACTTTCTTATTATAATAAATTATCCTCATCTCATTAGACTGAATTATTATATCTGTAATGAACTGAACACATCCTCAGATGCAAGTACAGCTTGACAAATTGAACTGTAAGAATATTTTAACCTGCGCAAATAAAGGACATGATGAATTTGAAGATACATGCTAAAAACACCTCGGATTTAAAACAACTTTAAAGTTTTGATCAACTTTACCCTATGCAACTTATTTAGAAAATCTGCATCATGGGCAAATTTCCTCAAAATAACCATAAAAATAAAGAACAATATAAAATATATGGGTGACACTTTAGTTTAGGTCACAATTCACGGTATAAACAAACCATTAACTAAGCCCTAATTAGCTGTTTATTAATAATTAGTAAGATAGAAGTTGGGTTTAGGTTTTGGCTAAGATTACTGATGCAGAATAAGATCATACTATATAACTACTAATGAACAGTTAATATCTTAATAATAGGCAGGTAATAGGCCAGTAGTTAATAGCATGAATTGTGACCTAAACTAAAGTGTTACCCATACAAGGAGCAAAAATAAAAACACTGGACTCTTATATGATGCTGTGATTGTTTTGACCATTTTATCTGGTCCTAGAACCAGATCTCTTACCAGGTGCCTCTGGAGACACTTGAGGCTCTTGAGGTACTTGAGACAGAATTCACATAGATACAGGATGGGAAGCGTGGTAAGCTCCTGTGGATATGGAGAAAAGTACCACGGCTTTAGCCTGTGCCGGCCCAGCTCAATACAGTCTATGTTCTTCATTCGTGTGATGATGTCATCGTGACTGCGGTCCGACACCAAACTACCAGTCATGCGAGGAGCAGAGGGAATACCATCAGAACTGTCCTGCGAATCCTGAGAGCAAACACTAGAGTTAGAAAGGTCGCTCGACATCTTATATTTCTAGCATTTTGTTTGTTTGTTGCATTGTTTAATTATTGCCACGTCAGCAACTTATGGCTATTCCATGGCAAGACCAATATAGACAAAAAAAAGCTTACATAATAATAATAATAACAACTTCATAACTCATAGATAATAGATGATAAATAAAATGCTCAAAACTTTACATTAAAAACATTAGATAAGATTTTTTCAGTTCAATATATGATAAATAAATTAAAATTCTTATATTTCTTAGGCAAGCGACTAATCTCAGTTAAAGGTGCAGTATGTAGCATTGACCTAGTGGTTAAACTAAGTATTGCAGTCTAAATTTGAAATATTAAGAGCCCTGACTATGCACATGCAGGTTGCCAGATTGGCAACACAAACAGGAGTAAGCATGCTTGACGACTGAACCTTACAATGTAAGCTGTTCAGCTAATATTTTCACTTGTAATATTTTTATTATTCGGCAATTAAAAACCACCTCATGTGGATTTTATAACTCTGAATCTGCATCTCATTTCAGAGGCTGTTATTGCCCTTTAAAATGCCCTCTGCATGTTCAGCCGGGCCCACATATGTTGAACCAGCCTTTATAACTGAAATGAAATAGGCTGTGTTTTCCACCAAGGCAACCCAGGGAGCTGAAATATAATTGGGTAAACTGGCAGTGGGCGGAGTTACAGACCAAAACAAAGACATTCTGACACAGAAAGCACTTTTTCAAAGCAGAATAACTGACGTTAGTATTGTTTTACACATAAAAGTATGTTCACCTAGCATGTTTCTCAAATATCTGCAAACATTACGACATATTAATGCCTTAGAAGAGTCTAACAATTACATAGAGCACCTTTAATAATGAGGCATTCATTGATTATTATCTAATTAACCTGAAAAAGAGAATTAGAGAACACAAAATTCTTCCTTAACATAAGAACAATCGACTCATTTCAGACAATTTCTATAGCGGAAGAGTAATACTATAGTTTAAAAGCGCTATGTTTTGACTTTAACAGACACACAGTAAAGGTAATGGAAGATAAAGCAAACAGACCTCTCCTGGTGGCAAATAGACGGTGGAGGAGCGGGGGCTGTTATTCTGAAACACCTTTACAATCTAACAGAAAAACACAGGTGAGTGCAAAGCTTTAGGCCATTTTACTTGATAGTGGAAAAACAAACAAAGACAAATTGGAAATTGGCAAAACAAAAACATATTAAATGTTTAATGATTACAGGACAATGTGCTTAATTATTTTATTTCTATTCAACAACGCAAATGTTTAGTGCTTCATTCATTCATTCATTCATTCATTTTCATTTCGGCTTAGTCCCTTTATTAATCTGGGGTCGCCACAGCGGAATGAACAGCCAACTTATCCAGCATATGTTTTACGCAGCGGATGCCCTTCCAGCTGCAACCCATCTCTGGGAAACATCCATACACACCCACTCACACTCATGCACTACGGACAATTTAGCTTACCCAATTCACCTATACCGCATGTCTTTGGACTTGTGGGGGAAACCGGAGCACCCGGAGGAAACCCACGCCAACATAGGGAGAACATGCAAACTCCACACAGAAACGCCAACTGACCCAGCCGAGGCTCGAACCAGCGATCAGCTACCTTCTTGCTGTGAGGCGAACGTGCTACCCACTGCGCCACTGTGAGGCCCCATGTTTAGTGCTTTAAATGTCAAATAGAAGAAAAAAACCTCACGCTAAATGTTTTATTTTTTATCAAAAATTATATTTTCTTGTGTACCTTGTTATGAATAAACACAGCCACATCTCCTGACATTCAACAGACTAGATGTGCTAACCTTATGCCAGCTAGGCAAATATAAAATGTGTGATGTTTATGAGAATACACTAAAATAACTTGGTAAGACTTCCCAATATATGGGACCCAAAGTTAATGTTAGTTAATGTATTTACTAACATGGGCAAACAATGAACATTACATTTATTACAGTGTTTATTCACCTTTGTTACAGTTAGTAAATGAAAATAAATGTGTTCATTGTTAGTTCATGTTAACTCAAAGTGCATTCATGTTAACAAGCACAGAGTTGGGTGTTAATAATGGTTTAGTACATGTTGAACTATGATTAATAAATGCTGTACAACCATTGTTTATTATCTTCATGTTAGTGAATAGATTAACTATCATTAACTACATCTCCCATATTGTACAAATAATTACTTTTTTGATAATACATGGGATTCAACAATTTTAAACAAAGATTTGATAGATAAACAAAGGTGTAGTGTGTGATGTTAATAAAACATCTGTCAATCAATCGGCAGGTCCTACCTCTTCCGTCCCTACACAATTTTTCCTTTTTCTTCCTGGTTGAGAAGGAATTAGACGACGTGTTGTGCCATTCTTGAATAAGAATAAAACAAAAGGTTAAAAAGTAAAGATTGCAACTATTACTACTTCTGCGGCAAACTCACACATATGGCCCAGCGCTGCCTTCACGTGGTCGAATACCCTTCGCGGACGCGCACCTCTCAAAAAATTTAACTACAAGTCACAATGGCGCATATCGCAAGCTCTGTGATTGGTCGGCTTGGTAGCGGTGACGAGTGTGGGCAGTGCTGAGAGCCGCAAGCCCGATGGAGCAAGTGTTTAAAAGTGTGGAGCCCTGTGAAGGAGCTCCAGATGGAAACTTTTGTTTTGTGTTTACCTTATGATTGAAGTTATTGCACATCTGCCAGTTCCCACCTCTGAATGAGTGAGCTTTAGCTACTTGTACATTAAGGTAGCATTCAGAAAAAAACAAAACACCCGTGAAGAAACTCGAAAGTGCTAGTGCTTCGGAAGTGTTATTGCAGAGCAACACAAACAGCACGCAGAAGTACAAATGCACGGCTACGCGCAAGGCAGGCACCGTGGGCCATGGCGATCACTTAACGCAGAAGTATAAACCAGCCAAAAAAAAGACCACTGGTGTAAATATGGGTAAAATAAAAATATTACCGTGGTGAGAGATGTGAGCTGCTCGTGTTCTTCTCTGGCTTTCATGCTGAATGAGGAGTCCCTCATGGCGGGATAGACCGAGGCCTGACTTGCCTCTGCAGAGCTGGGAAGTGAAGGCACTGGAGTCGCTGCAGTAACTTGTGTAGCCAAAGAGACAGACTCTGCTTTTCTCTTCTGAAAGAGTAATCAGAAAGATGGAAAACTACTTCTCTGCATTCAAATTAATGAAGAGAATTTAAGGAAAGACAGTAAACTCAATTATAACAATAACATTAGTAAACAATTGAAAAAAAGTGGTGCGATGCTCTCTAAACTGTGCTGATGATGTAAAATGATCGCTTAAAACTCGCTCAGAACTAATTTTGTAGGAATTGTAGAATTTCGAGGTTTATTTCATGATAGCATAAAACAATTGTGAGACAAGTTAAATGCAAAAGGACTCAGCGTTGAGGATTTGAATACTACACTCAATTAAGAGTAAAATCAATCACACTAATGACTGAATAATAATCATAATAATAATGTGATCTCTAGCCACTTACCTCATATTATAAAATTACACATTACATCGAGCAATGAGTGTGTTGGTAATGAATGATGTTAATACATTTAGCTCTGACATGAAATGCTATCATATACACTACCTGACAAAAGTCTTGTAGCCTATCCAAGTTTTAGGTACAACAAATAATAACTTGACTTCTAGTTGATCATTTGGTATCAGAAGTGGCTTATATGAAAGTCAAAGGCCTCTAGATTACGCTTATTTTACCTAAATAAAATATGATCATGCCTTGACTTTTAATTATTTAATTAGGGTATAAATATAAAGTCATGATGCAGTGGAAAAAGATTAATATTGTGTATGACTCCCATGGGTTTGGAGAACTGCATCCATAAATCTCTGCAATGACTCAAATAACTTAGTAATAAAGTCATCTGGAATGGCAAAGAAAGCGTTCTTGCAGGACTCCCAGAGTTCATCAAGATTCTTTGGATTCATCTTCAATGCCTCCTCCTCCATCTTACTCCAGACATGCTCAATAATGTTCATGTCTGGTGACTGGGCTGCCCAATCCTGGAGCACCTTGACCTTCTTTGCTTTCAGGAACTTTGATGTGGAGGCTGAAGTATGAGAAGGAGCGCTATCCTGCTGAAGAATTTGCCCTCTCCTGTGGTTTGTAATGTAATGGGCAGCACAAATGTCTTGATACCTCAGGCTGTTGATGTTGCCATCCACTCTGGAGATCTCTCGCATGACCCTATACTGAATGTAACCCCAAACATGATTTTTCCTTCACCAAACTTGACTGATTTCTGTATTTGTATTTGTGATGATTGGGATGCAGCTTAACAGATGATTCATCAGAAAAATCTACCATCTGCCACTTTTCCAAATGATCAACTAGCAACTGGGATTGACGTCAAGACTTTTGACAGGTAGTGTACATTACCGGTTAAAAGTAAAAAAAAAAGTTCTGTAATATTTTCTGACATCTTCTGTCTTGTTTAAAGTGACACCAAGCTGAAATCTGCACACTAAAGCATTGCCAATCATTTAAGCTGAAAATATCAATTTAATTTCTGTTTAAACAGTGGTGGCGACAGTTAAGGGGTTAAAATGTAAATTAATACAATGAGGCAAACATTGCATCCCTCACACTTATCGGAAAGTGTGATATGAACAGTTTTCAACTAAACTCAAGCCCATTGATTAAAAAAGCTTAACAGATTGAGTTTGATTAGTGTACAATGGGCGGGTTTGCCTGTACCGGTGTGGGGAGGGTTTTGCCTCTTGAAGGAGCTGAAGCAGACTGAACGTTGAGATCTAGACTCTTCCTCTGAATTTGAACAGAAAGGAAGAGAGGATGGTAAAGGAGAACATGGCATGTAAACAACTGTTTGCGGCACAATGTTGGGTGAGGGCACACACACCATCACAAAAATCCAAACAGTGCAGGCAGAGGACCAAGAAATTAAAATCATACCACTTCTCTTTCTGGAGAGCTGGGACGAGACCCCGGCAGGCCATTCTTTGTAGGGGTCTTTGCCTCCTTTTTGGGAAACTGAAGCTTCTTCAAGTCCAGCCGGTCTGGAGTCACCCATTCGTCCAGTCGCTTATTGACTTTACAAAACAGAAATCCAATAAAATGCTGATTAAAACACGTTCAATGAATAAATTGTATTCATACGAGAGTAAACAATGTGTACAAGCAGACGGTTAATACTTACAGTCAATATAGTGGACATAGTAGAGCTTTCTGCCAGGAATGTCTTTGACGCTAAGAATTTCAGCCAATGCTTTGAATTAATAAAAAAGAAAAGAAAAATAAACACGTCACAATTTGAACTTCAATTTGAAAGTCAACAGGGCGCCATGAAATCAAAATGCCATTTTAATGGAATAATGTTATAATTAGAATCAAATTTTTTTTACAAGCATTGCTTTTTTTTTAACTCATGGATGGAAAAGTTTGGACGAATTGAAGGATGGATGAAAAGAGGAAAATTTTAAGTATTTATATTATTTAAAGTTATTTGTTCTATGTACGGAAGTAACATACACATTAGGGCTGAACGATATTGGAAAAAGCTGACATTGCGAAATTTTGTAATTCTGTGCAATTTATATTGTGATTTGAGATATATTTACATAACTATATTAGGTAAAAAAATTCATTTTTTTGTGATCGGGAGTGTATACAGTAATCATAAAATGTAATAAATTACAAGCGTTAATTAATACAATAGAACAAAGATACAAATACAATACACAATGCTTTATGTTTTTCTGAAGAGTCTAACAGTATTGAGGTACAGAAATAAAATAATTAAATGTAAAATAACACTGTATACACTGTGCCTTTAAAAAAAAATCTTTCACTCTGTTAGGGATAAACTTTGAATGTGTTTTGCATTCTGGTTAATTATAATCCCAACTCAACATTGCAGATCCTGCGATGTGACTATTGCAGATTCGCACATTGCGATATCGATGCTGAAATGACATATTGTGCAGTCCTAATACACATTAAAAAAATACTACACTTTAATAAAAATAACTTTAATTAACGCAAGCATATGGGTTTATATACTTCCAGAATCCAACGGCTGTAATCCATAGCAAACAATTCTCTCAAATGTAGTAAATGTATACTCTGCAACTGCATGCATCAACGGTTAGAAAGGTTTGCTTTTTGCAACATATATGCCATCTGTTTCTTGTTTTTTATTTTAATATATTTTTATTGTAGTTGACAAGTCAACAACAGCTGAAATTCACAGAGACAAAACTCTAGATCAGCTTGGAAATCATGTCAAGCAAGCTGCAATCACAGGCTGTTTATGGATTTATACTTTAGAGCTGAATAAGTATTAGTCAGAATAAATCAGTAGTTATGACAAACAGTTGTATTATCCCAAAGTCATTTTCTTAAACCGTAGTACGATTTACATTAAATATATCATCATTTAGAGCTGCAGCATAAACCGTAGCATCACCTAATGGCACCAAAGTTCCACACTGTGTGTTTTATATACCAACTTAATAACTTTAATTAAAAAATTTAATAATACACCACTTAATTAAATGAAAAAGCAAAATGAGTTTCATTTATAGCCGACACATTTAGGTATCAGTGAGAGCACCGGGGTCTTTTGTTTACATTCGTTACGGAGCTCTCAGCTTGACACTTACGCCACTCGTCTTCATTTTCTTGGTTTTTTCGCAGCACCGGAAGACGGCAGCCTTCAACAATTTCCACCTACGAAAACAAAATGCTTTTAGAAATGACAGGGACTGACGACAACAGACTAAATGTGTTTTCAAACAACATTTAAACAGCAGACAAGACTGTGCTCTGCTTACCGCAGGCTCCGCCATGTTGGTCACAGCATCTCCAAGCAGCACACGGAATTGTGGGTAAAACAGTTTTATTGCTCTGGGGGGCGCTGGCTGCACTTTTTACCATAGACATATCAGCTGTATCCCCTTCTTCTTTTTTCCTTCAGCGTTTTAATAAACCTACTTTTGCATTTTCCACCACCTACTGGAATGGAGTGCGGAGCTCTGACGCTGAAGCAATGAAAACTATATTTAACCCCCCATATTTAATCTAATATTCAGTTTATTCAAGGGATAGTTCACCCTAAAACGAAAATGTACTCACTATTCACTCACCCTCAGGTGGTTCCAAGCATTTATGGGTGTCTTTATTCTGTTAAACACTAAAGAATATACTTTGAACCAGTATTGACGTCCACTGTAAGAAAAACAAATAGGTATTATAGAAGTCAATTACAAGTTTCCGTTGTTCTGTCGATTTGTCCTACCTTGTCAGATTAGTCTACCTCCCATTCAAAAAGTAGGTAGCACATGATGACGCAATATGCTACCCATCAGATTTTGCTACCGGTGTAAATTTTAATGTGGAGTAGTGTGATATGAAGCTGTAATATCACCCTAACCTATCTAATCCCAAACCCCAACCTCAGCACCATTCAAATACAGTGTTGGTAGCATAATCTGATAGGATAAAATGTCTTTCTTCAAAGTATTTTCTGTTGTGTTCAACAAAAGTCAAACAAGGTTTGGAACAAGTAAAAAAGCATGGGTAAATGATGCCAGAAATCCATTTTGAGTGAACTATCCCTTCAACATGTTATCAATTTTAAAGTTTAAATATATAGTTAAAAGGATAGATTTTTTTCAAAACAGGCCAATGTTTAAACTGCATTTTTTTAACCAGTTTTTCAGTGAAAACTAATTAAATACTTCAGAAAGTATAACATTAGTCTTTGCAGGCCTTTGTCTTCTATTCTCATCCCTTTCTTTTCCCATCCGTCCATTCATTCCTATGTGAAAAAAATAGTCATTCATTCATTCATTCATTTTCTTTTTGGCTTAGTTCCTTTATTAATCTGGGGTCGCCACAGCGAAATGAACCGACAACTTATCCAGCATAAGTTTTACACAGCGAATGCCCTTCCAGCTGCAACCCATCACTGGGAAACATCCATACACACATACACTACGGACAATTTAGCTTACCCAATTTACCTATAGTGCATGTTTTTGGACTGTGGGGGAAACCGGAGCACCCGGAGGAAACCCACACGAACACGGGGAGAACATGCAAACTCTACACAGAAATGCCAACTGCCCCAGCCGGGGCTCGAACCAGCGACCTTCTTGCTGTGAGGCGATTGTGCTACCCACTGCGCCACCGTGCTGCCAAAAAATGGTCATTTATAGTTAATTACTTGAAGTAATCATTTATTAAGTACTTCAAATAATCTTTTGGTGTTAATTCTATAGGGGGACATATGGTGGCTCAGTGGTTAGCACTGTCGCCTCACAGCAAGAAGGTCGCTGGTTCGTGGGTTTCCTCCGGATGCTCCGGTTTCCCCCATTCCAAAGACATGCGCTATAGGTGAATTGAATAAACTAAATTGGCCCCAGTGTATGTGTGTGTGTGAATGAGAATGTATGGGTGTTTCCCAGTGATGGGTTGCAGCTGGAAGGGCATCCGCTGTGTAAAACATATGCCGGATAAGTTGGTGGTTTATTCCACTGTGGCGACCCCTGAAGAATAAAGGGACTAAGCCGAAGGAAAATGAATAAATGAATGAATGAATGTCTATATTTGCTATAGTAACACAACAACTATAAGGATGTAAACAAATTGCCCAGCACTGTAGTTACTAGGTAAAGTACTTAGAGTAAACTGCAATACACAGTTTGCTGCAACTAAAGTATACTACAGTATTTATTACAGTTCAGTTCATGGAAGATAATATTACAGCAGGAGCAGGCCTTTACTGTAGCATTCCTTAACATAGTGTTGTAAATACTATACAGTATAATACACTTTACTATAGAATTTACTATAAATTACAGTAGTATATTTTTCATGTGGGTTCATTCATTCATTCTTGCCACATCTCATTTACACTTTTTACTTCTAGTTACCTCATCTGAACATGTAACTCAGTGTCTGGGTGTTTTGCTTGTTTAGCTGTATTAGCTTTAGCTGTATTAGCTTGTTTAGCTGTATAAACTTGTTTCCTTCTGTCGGGTAAAACACAATAAAATTCAAGGTTAAGCGATTATATGCGAGTCAGATGTTATTTACTTTAAAAAAAACAAAACTTTCCTCTATGATAATTTCCTCAAGTTAATTACCAACTAATAGTTTCCACAAAATCCTGAAGAGAGATGTAGCTACAGACAAATATAAGTGGAGTGGCGTACAGTATGTTATATTCATTCATTCATTCATTTTCATTTCGGCTTAGTCCCTTTATTAATCTGGGGTCGCCACAGCGGAATGAACCGCCAACTTATCCAGCATAATTTTTACGCAGCGGATGCCCTTCCAGCTGCAACCCATCTCTGGGAAACATCCATACACACCCATTCACACTCATACACTACGGACAATTTTAGCTTACCCAATTCACCTATACCGCATGTCTTTGGACTTGTGGGGGAAACCGGAGCACCCGGAGGAAACCCACACAAACACGGGGAGAACATGCAAACTCCACACAGAAACGCCAAATGACCCAGCCGAGGCTCGAACCAGCGACCTTCTTGCTGTGAGGAGAATGTGCTATCCACTGCGCCACCGTGAGGCCCCAGTATGTTATATAAAAAATAGAAAATTCATAGATTTGTACATATTATTTATATATTAGAGTTGAATATTTTCACCATTTTAAAGTATATATTTATGTAACTGCTATTCAACGTAGCATATACCACGCACACTTGATAGAGGATTCATGTTAGTGCACCGGATGCTCTGTTGTTTGCTAAACGCTTGTGAAACCTGCACTGTGGTTTCCTGCGCCAAATTATGTCACCACGATACATGCTTTTAACACTCAAGCTATGGTCTTGTGTGTAGCCTAAATTAATATATGAACGTGTATGTTTACTCTCTCTATCTGATCTTCCTAGCTACCAAACAACATTTAAAAAGCACTATCAATAATAGAAACAAAAATAAAGCCAGGGTTTTACAGTGGAATTTAATAACTATGGTGTTAACACTGAAAAATAGCCATCATAATCATAATAGAATGATTAAAAAGATCGCTGGTATCGCTAATTGTCACGAAAATAAAACACCTCAGGTCTCACAAAGACACAATAGTGTTGTTTGCATACCGATGAATGGTCATATCTGTGCGTGTGTTGATGCTTTTCGGATTTTAATAAACATTTCCGTCATACAGTTGAAGTTAAAATGATTAGCCCTTCTGTGAAATATTGAATTACTTATTTTTATTATATTTATTGTTCAAATATTTTGAAGTGGTTTAATAGAAAGAATATTTTTTTCAACACATTTCATAACATAATAGTTTTAATCAGGGTGCGAATTACAGGGGGG
>CAIGQW010049705.1:0-10000 GCA_903798125.1 Danio choprae
AAATAAATATCAATATAAATTTAAATAAATATATAAATAATAATAAAAAATAAATGTCCTGAAAACTTTAAATAAACATGCACAAAAAAAGAGATTAAGTCGCAGCATTTAAAACAACTATTATGACCTTTTTAATAAAGTAAAATAAATCTGAAAATATTAAGCAATATTTTTCTCTGATTGTCTACAGAACAAACCACTGTTATACAATGACTTGCCTAAATTTCCTAGTTAAGCCCTTAAATGTCACTTTAAGCTAAATTCTAGTATCTTGAAAAATATCTAGTCAAATATTATGTGCTGTCATCATGGCAAAGATAAACAGAAATTGGACAAAAATAATATACATGAGGGCGTAGCATAGATGTTTAGAATATTATGAATTCGGACATACTACTTGGCTCACACACTGTTTTTCACATACTATATAGTAGGGAAGTATGCAATTTCTGACGCAGCCATATTGTTAAATATAGTGCCACCAGAGTTTGTCATATTCCCTGCTATAATAATCCAGACATTGAACACTGTCATATTCTACCCAGATGTACCACTTTGCAGTGAATATGTACAATATGCTTATAGTCGATGTCTGTAACAGTGCGAGATTGTCATTTCTGTTTGTAAATGCAGCAGATGTTGGCGTGCATCCTACATACGCTCGACTATTTTTAACCAGCAATAATTATCAGATGACACATTCTTTGTTGCCAAGGTGTTTGCCCGCTGTCAGAGCAGTTTCACTTTGTTTCATTATCATTATTATAAATTATACATTCATTCATTCATTTTCCTTCCGCTTAGTCCCTTATTTATCAGAGGAATGAACTGCCAATTGTTCCGGCATATGTTTTACGCAGCGGATGCCCTTCCAGCCACAACCCAGTATTGGGAAACACCCATACACACTCATACACTACGGCCAATTTAGTTTACCCAATTCACCTATAGCGCATGTGTTTGGACTGTGGGGGAAACCGGAGCACCCGGAGGAAACCAACGCCAACACGGGGAAAACATGCAAACTCCACACAGAAATGACAACTGGCCCAGCCGTGACTCAAACCAGCGACCTTTTTGCTATGAGGCACAAGTGCTAACCACATCGTTTCTTTCCATTCCAAGCATGGTGTAGTGAATTGTAGCAAAGTAAAAGGTTTTTATTTTTAGAGGCCACACACCAGATATGAGGACACTTGATCATCTGCTGTAAACTCTGAACACAGATATTGATTCCAGCTTCAGGTCTGCTGATATGAGCTGTGAGCGTCACTCCCAGCGGCACTACTGTCATCACATCTCAACGTCTAAATCAGAGATGGCATTTCTATTATGAGCGTCTCACACACACACACACACACACACACACACACGTTGGTATTGGTGGTTTACAAGGACTTCATAGGCAAAACGTAATCATTCATTCATTTTCATTTCGGCTTAGTCCCTTTATTAATCTGGGGTCGCCACAGCGGAATGAACCGTCAACTTATCCAGCATATGTTTTACGCAGCGGATGCCCTTCCAGCTGCAACCCATCTCTGGGAAACATCCATACACGCCCATTCACACTCATACACTACGGACAATTTTAGCTTACCCAATTCACCTATACCGCATGTCTTTGGACTTGTGGGGGAAACCGGAGCACCCGGAGGAAACCCACGCCAACACGGGGAGAACATGCAAACTCCACACAGAAACGCCAACTGACCCAGCCGAGGCTCGAACCAGCGACCTTCTTGCTGTGAGGCGAACGTGCTATCCACTGCGCCACCGTGAGGCCAAAACGTAATCAGTAATCTATTATTTATACAGTATGATTTTTAAGTGTTTGAATTACGAGGACACAATGCACGTCCTCGTAAACCACCCTAACAGAGTACAACTGTCATACCCATGTCATTATACAAGTTTCTGTCCTTGTTAACCACTAAAACCAGTACGCACACACACACACACGTTGATATTGGTGGTTTATGAGGACTCTCCATAGGCATACTGCATTTTGTACTGTAAAAACCACTTATTAAATGGCCCTACCCCTAAACCCAACCATCACAAGTAACCTGTGACAAATTGTGAATGTTAAAAGTCCTTGTAAACCACTAAAACTAACACACACACACACACACACACACACGCACACACGCACACGCGCACTAGGGGAAATGTGTGCTTTAGTATCTCTGAGAAAGATATTGTCTTCTGTGATTGTTGCTCGTCTCCGCATGAGTTTGCTTCACCTCATCTTCAGGTCTCCTCATAATCTCCTCATCCACTTTAATCAAGCGTGTTTATGCCCACTGTGGACGGTAATTACTGTATCATGCTGGCAAGTATACAAGAACTGACACAAGCACACAAAAATCACACTGCCGGACTCACAGTACTTTAAAGGCCGTTTCGTTTGTGAATGTTTTTGTGATTTAGCTTTGCATATCCTGTAAATGTATATCCTGAAGAGTTATCTTTAATATACTTACTCATTTATCAGTTGCTTTTACACTGTAAAGCAAATTCCAGGTTCTCATAATTATAAGTGTTTTTCTGAGCACATTTTGAAATATAATTAAAACAGTAGTTGTACAGATGTGGTCATTAGGAAAGCTTGTTAGTTGCTCTTTTAATCTGCTTCATACTATACTCTTATTCATTCATTCATTTTCCTTCGGCTTAGTCCCTTTATTAATCAGGGGTCACCACAGTGGAATGAACCGCCAACTTATCCAGCACATGCTTTACACAGCAGATGCCCTTTCAGCTGCAACCCATGACTGGGAAACATCATTACACATACACTGCGGCCAATTTAGTTTATTCAGTTCACCTATAGCGCATGTGTTTGGACTGTGGGGGAAACCGGAGGAACCCCACCCCAACACGGGGAGAACATGCAAACTCCACACAGAAATGCCAACTGACCCAGTCGCGACTCGAACCAGCGACCTTCTTGCTGTGAGGCGACAGTGCTAACCACCGAGCCACCTTGTCACCTAATGATAAATTAATAATGATAATTTGAAATATTAATACAATATAAACGGTTATGCATGTATCAATCAGTCCGTCCAATATTTTCCAAGTCCAATGGTTCTTGAGAATCAAAAAGGGAAGAAAAAAAAAAAAAAAGTGTAATTTTACAGCAAAACACGAGCATTGAAGCAAATAATGCCATATGTTTTGAGAAAAGCTGTCACAAAGTCATGTTAGGCCATATTTTAAAAAGAAAATATACCAGAAAAATTATGGTGAGACATTATAATTAGCCGTATAATTAGCCCTCTGATTATAACACTCGTTTAACTGTGGTTATAAGCAGACGGACAGCAGAAAGCTCAACATTTTGTCTCTATAAAGTTCGTTCAGAAAGCTGCACATCAGTCAGCACCAGAATTTCTTAGTGGAAAGTCAAGACTAAAGTCAAAACTATCATACGCTCTCAGAAATAAAGGTACAAAATCTGTCACTGGGGTGGTGTGTTTTCAAAAGGTACACTTTTGTACAGTACAGGTGGACATTAGTACCTTTAGGCTACACTTTTGTACCTTTAAGTTAATATGAGGTACACATTTGTACTTTAAGTATTAGTATGCAGTATTAGGGAAAGTTACTTTGGAAAGTAGTGCATTACAATAGAGTTACTCTCCTAAAAAGTAACTAGTAGCGTTACTTAGTTACTTTTTATGGTAAGTAATGTATTACGTTACTTTTGCGTTACTTTTTCCAGGCTGATGCTTGATTTCTGTCAGAACTCGCAGGTTTTTTTTCTTCCTCTTCTTCTTTATTTTTGAATAGAGGAGCTCTGCAATTAACAACATACTGTATTACCTACGTGGGCCTCACGGTGGCGCAGTGGGTAGCACGTTCGCCTCACAGCAAGAAGGTCGCTGGTCGCTGTCTTTGGACTTGTGGGGGAAACCGGAGCACCCGGAGGAAACCCACGCCAACACAGGGAGAACATGCAAACTCCACACAGAAACGCCAACTGACCCAGCCGAGGCTCGAACCAGCGATAAACTTGTACATAAAAGGCTCAAATTATTTGATGTTTTTTTTTATTTTTGAGAAACGTATTGAACTTTAATCTAATGTTTGCATGAAAACACACCACCATCTCCAGTTCCACCAAATCTGAACGAGATATGAACAGATTTAAATCAGAAATTGAAAGCATTGTGATGATAATGAGCGAAACACTGTGCCCGAGTCCAAAGAGCCGGTGTAAAAAAAAACCCCAGCACAAAGCACGTGTGGATGATTATGTTGGTAAATGACACTCGCTGCATGGCGAGTTTAATTTCAATTACTCATCCACTTTTCAACAGCCCAAAATTTAATTAACTTTAAGCATTGTCCTCTGCATATCAAAGCACAAACAACCAGCCGGATCTTCTCCGTCACGCTTGCTGAAAGCCGTCGCAAAAACGCTCACACAAAAGAGCGGCAGCTTTTCAGGAAATAACCAAACAAATCTCTCCATTTGCTTTGCCTTACAGACGCCATAAGCCTCTTTCTAACAATAAACAGCATTCAAGATCATAGAAAAAAAAAAATATATATATATATATATGTGTGTGGAGTTTGAATGTTCTCCCCGTGTTGGCGTGGGTTTCCTCCGGGTGCTCTGGTTTCCCCCACAAGTCCAAAGACATGCGGTACAGGTGAATTGGGTAAGCTAAATTGTCCGTAGTGTATGAGTGTGAATGGGTGTGTATGGATGTTTCCCAGAGATGGGTTGCAGCTGGAAGTTGGCGGTTCATTCCGCTGTGGCGACCCCAGATTAATAAAGGGACTAAGCTGAAAAGAAAATGAATGAATATATATATATATATATACACATACACATACATACATATAATATTTTAAATCAATATATTTACAGTATTACCTATAATACAGTATTACATATAATAAATGACTAAAAAATGAAGAAATAAATTTAAGAAAAAAAAATTACATAAAAAATGTATATTAATAAAGAAATAATAATAATAAAATAAAATAATATATATATATATATATATATATATATAATAAATAAATTTAAGAAAATAAATAAATACAGAGGCGCAGTGGCGCAGTGGATAGCACGTTCGCCTCACAGCAAGAAGGTCGCTGGTTCGAGCCTCGGCTGGGTCAGTTGGCGTTTCTGTGTGGAGTTTGCATGTTCTCCCCGTGTTGGCGTGGGTTTCCTCCGGGTGCTCCGGTTTTCCCCACATTCCAAACACATGCGGTATAGGTGAATTGGGTAGACTAAATTGTCCGAAGTGCATGAGTGTGAATGGGTGTGTATGGATGTTTCCCAGAGATGGGTTGCAGCTGGAAGGGCATCCGCTGCGTAAAACATGTGCTGGATAAGTTGGCGGTTCATTCCGCTGTGGCGACCCCAGATTAATAAAGGGACTAAGCCGAAATGAAAATGAATGAATGAATGAATAAAAATAAATAAATTATTATATATTTATTTGTTTTATTTATTTGATTTTGTTACCACCCTTCCACCTTACTTAAATAGTTCTCACTGTGAAGAATTGAGCTAAGACAAAACATCGAAAATTAAAAACACAAATAAACAAAAACATAAATAAAGTAATTTATGATAAATACAGCTGTTAAAGAGAAGAAAAAAACACGTTACCCTGTCATGTCAGCAACTTCAGTCAACTCTTTGCTGTACAACTAACCATACATTCTTCTTTCACATCAACTGATTCATCCCTTAATGCTACAAATCCTGGAAGAAATGTAAACCTAACATAAAAATTGAGAATAGTTTATATTACGTTTCTCCAGTAGGGTTCAAATGTGAATAAATCACAATAACTGACTTCACTATGTTATAAGAGAGGAAATCGAAGCAAATCAGTTGAAGAGAAGCACCATAAATGTCCTCCTTATACAATATTAGTAACAGACCTCACCTGACAGTATATTCACTTTACAGAAAGAAGAAACGTTCTTCCTAATCATTCAAATGTCATTAGCTGAAATTCGTTTTAAAGTATGGATACGCTCAATCCTGCCATTCTTTATTAAGTGCTGACAGTAGGACAGTGAGTGCCATCATTAAACCCCATTCATGCCCTTGTCGTCGCACCTATTGAAAATCAGAATATCTTCTCCAGCTCAAGCTCAAGCTCAAGCGAAGGTTTCTTTCATTCTCTGCAGGTTTAATTATAGCCTATGAGAGCAGCGAGATGAAGCTGAATCTGTTATGAGAGCGTCTCTAGAACAGTGTTTCCCAACCCTGTTCCTAAAGGCACACCAACAGTACACATTTTCAACCTCTCCCTATTCAAACACGCCTGAATCAACTCATCAGAACATTAGAAGAGACTCCAAAACCTGAAGTTGATGGTTTAGATAAGGGAGACATCCGTAATATGTACTGTTGGTGGGCCTCCAGGAACAGGATTGGGAAACACTTCTCTAGAGCGCACTGAAAAAGTGATTCATTGGATTTACTCCAGTTTTTAAAGGTAGATGGTTGCAAACAATTTATTAGGGCTGAATTTAAACAAACAAATTAAGTTGAACACTACTAAATTTAATTTAAATTCAGCCCATATAAATTGTTTGCAACAGTTTTTCAGTGCAGGAGCCAGTCCACCATGTCCTTCATTCTCCACTGGAATGTATCTATTCCTCTATTGGATACTCTGTGACCCTGAGAAACGCGCTGGTGAGGTCAAACCGAGAATTCATTAAAAATTGATCAGAACTTGTTGTTTCATTTGGGAAAGGTTAGCGGAGCGCGCTCTGGATACTTGGACACGTCTGGAGCGCCGCTGTTATGAGTTTCTGTCACCATTGCGTGACATGCTGTGATTATATGACGGTCCAGCAAAGGTTAAGCAGGTTTTGGTGACTTTAAAGATCAATGATCGGCCGCCTTTCTGTGGTAATAGGAAGAAAAGCCTGGGATTGAAAGCATGTTGGTCATGAAATATGCTCAAATTGAGCATATTTGCAGTGGAAGGAATACTTTAGATATACTTTAGCTGTGTTTTTTTCACTCTACACTGTAAAAAAATAATAATATTGTGTGTTTTCTGTTTATTTACGAAATGCAAACAATATATTTTTATTGTTTTATTGTTATTTATTTTATATTTTTATATTTCCCCCACAGTCCAAACACATGCGCTATAGGTGAATTGGATGAACTAAATTGGTCGTAGTGTACAGTAGGTCTGTGAATGAGTGTGTATGGGTGTTTCCCAGAACTGGATTGCGACTGGAAGGGCATCTGCTGTGTAAAACATATGCTGGAATAGTTGGCGGTTCATTCCACTGTGGCGGACTCTGAAATCGAGACTACGCTGAAGGAAAATAAATGAATGAATGTAAAAAATGATCTATTTGTGTTGGAACAACATTAAGAAATTAAGTTAGCTTATACGTTTTTACAAATTTAAAAGTGGATTGAACATAAAACAGGGCTGCACGGTGGCGCAGTGGGTAGCACAGTCGCCTCACAGCAAGAAGGTCGCTGGTTCGAGCTTCGGCTGGGTCAGTTGGCATTTCTGTGTGGAGTTTGCATGTTCTCCCCGTGTTGGCGTGGGTTTCCTCCGGGTGCTCCGGTTTCCCCCACAAGTCCAAAGACATGCGGTACAGGTGAATTGGGTAGGTTAAATTGTCCGTAGTGTATGTGTGTGAATGAGTGTGTGTGGATGTTTCCCAGAGATGGGTTGCAGCTGGAAGGGCATCCGCTGCATAAAACATATGCTGGATAAGTTGGCGGTTCATTCCGCTGTGGCGACCCCGTTTTAATAAAGGGACTAAGCCGAAAAGAAAATGAATGAATGAATGAATGAATGAACATAAAACAATTAAGTTGTCCCCCAAAAACACTTAAAAATTGTGTTGTTTCGGCTCATTTTAAACTAGTAGTTTGAACAAGCAGCAAATGTCGTTTTTGTGTGTGTGTGTGTGTGTGTGTGTGTGTGTGTGTACTGCCAGAACAGAAAATGAATGCAAATTCATTCGTACGAAAGCATGTGATTTTTAAAAGGAGTCGTGCCCCCAAATTGTAGTAAATTGTACTAAAATGTACGAATGAAAGCGTACAAATTAGCCACTTAATCAAACAGTTCTGATTTGATTGTGTTGGATAATTTGTAAACAACAAGAAAAAAATGACTATAAAGGATTTATACTGATTCATACTTCTGCGTCAAGCACACGCGTATGCTCCGGCGCAGCCTTCGCACGGTCCCATAGCCCTCGCCATGGCCGACGCCGATGCTGACACGCAAAAAATTTAAATACATGTCGTAATGATGCATATCCCAAGCTCTGTGATTGGTCGGCTTGGTAGCGGTGACGAGTGTGGGCAGTGCTGAGAGCCGAGAGCCTGATGGAGCGAGAGTTTACAAGTGTTGAGTCCCGTGAAGGAGCTCTAGATGGAAACTTTTGTTTTGTGTCTACCATATGATTAAAGTTGCTACACGTCCGCCGGTTCCCGCCTCTGAATGAGCGAGTTTGAGCTACTTCTACATTAAGGTAGCGTTCAGAAAAAACTAAACACCCACGAAGAAACTCGACACAGAGGAACATAAAAACCTGCTGCCAGCCAGTGTTTCAGAAGGGTTACTGCAGAGCAACACAAACAGCACACAGTATAAAGTATAAACAGCAGGAAGTATAAATGGACAACTACACACAAGACAAGTGGGTCACGCCGATCACTCGACACAGAAGTATAAACCAGCCTTAATAGAAACACATAGGAAAAAAAATACAACGTAAACAAATAAAGAAAATAATAAAACTTAATTTAAAAAACTTTAAGAGTAAAAATGTAATTTGGAACAAATAAAACAGATTTATTCACTTTAAATTCAAATGAGATTGAGCTCTTTTTCCAAAGAGGGCGGAGCTACAAATGCCTGTGTCAGCACAGTGGCAGATTCAAAAACAAGACATATGCTAATGAGGGAGACGGTCACTAGTGGGCGGGGCTTTCCCCCTCTGATGACACGTACAAAGGGAGAATGTCAATCAAAGTGTTTCTGCAGACTGTTTTTATCAAGTGTGATTATAAAAATATAATTAATACATTTGACCATTAGAAGCTGATTATATTCACACACTGCTGCCACATAACGCTTATAAAAGTGATTTTGCATAATAGCTCCCCTTTAACCGAGCTGTCATCCACAGACATGAGGTGGAAAACAACTCAGATAACTGTGACTTTTACACAGAATCACATTATTTTGCTGCCATCTTTGCACTTTTTTGGAAGCAAAGCACTGAAGAGACTCCTGTCGGACGTGTTGAAGTGATGTAGACCTGTGAGGGGCATTTAAAAGCGGTTGTCTGAGCTGTTCTGGAGCCTGAGAGCACTGCTGTGAGGTGGCAGTTTTGCTTTGCCACCAGAAAAGCATCAGGAAGAGCAGAAAAGGAAGCGTCTGCAGACTTCTTCCCACAGGAGACAACACAGAGACTGCTTGGAGAACATCCAGCTCTATTTTCTGCAGCCTTCTGCTAGATTTCACATATTTTATCTCATCAGTCCTTCCATATTTCTCTCTCTCGCTCGCTCGCTTACAGTATATTTTTCTCCCTGATTTCTGTGTAAAGGAAAGACTATTTTATCAACACATTTCTAAACATAATAGTTTTAATAACTCATTTCTAATAACTGATTTCTTTTCTCTTTGTCATGATGACAGCATATAATATATGGTACATGTGGCATCATCTGCGTATATTGCACCAATCAGATGAATACTGACACATTATAAATAACCAGAGTTTTCCACTCCAGTCATTTTCGTCTTGAAGAATCCCCCCCTTCCACTCCTTCCCTTCTCCTGACAGGGCGGCACAGCGGCCCAGTGATTAACACTGTCGCCTCACAGCAAGAACGCCGCTGGTTTGGCCCCTCACCGAGCCAGTCAGCGTTTCTGTGCGGAGTTTGCATGTTCTCCCTGTGCTCGCGTGGGTTTTCCCCGGGTTTCCCGGTTTCCTCCCACCGTCCAAAGACATA
>CAIGQW010049705.1:11921-22142 GCA_903798125.1 Danio choprae
TGTGTGTGTGTGTGTGTGTGTGTGTGTGTGTGTGTGTGTGTGTCAGATTTTGTCAAAATTTGTAGGGACCAAGTGTCCCCCAAGGATAACAATACCTGTCATTTTTGACACTGAGGGAAACATTGAAGGGAAGAGTCAGTGATAACCAGGGGGGAAACAAAGGGTTAAAAATACTACATAACATTGATCTTAACATGTTAAACGCAAGAAAAAAATGAATGAGATGTTAAGTTTATTTATAGGGATATTTTTTGATTTAGTGGGTGGAAAATATTAAAATACAATAATAAAACATCAGAAGTCTACGGCAGGTCCCCACGAAGATGGCTGTACAAAGTGTGTGTGTGTGTCCAATTTTGTCAAAATGTGTTGAACAAATGTCCCCGCAAGGATAGCAATACCTGTCATTTTTGAGGGGAACAGATGCCCTTCCAGCCGCAATCCAGTATTGGGAAACACCCAAACACCCTTGCACTCATACATTATGGCCAATTTAGTTCATCCAATTCACCTATAGCGCATGTGTTTGGACTGTGGGGGAAACCGGAGCACCCGGCGGAAACCCACGCCAACACGGGGAGAACATGCAAACTCCACACAGAAACGCCAACTGACCCGGCTGGGACTCGAACCAGCGACCTTCTTGCTGTGAGGTGACAGTGCTGCTAACCACTGAGCCACCATGCCGTGATCGATGAAGAATAATGTCTGCACTACCAAATTAACAAACAAAACACCTGCAGAAAAACAAAGGAGCTCGGAAATAAGGCTGCCGTCACCGTCCCGAACGGCGGCTCCTCAAACTGCAGATCTTTGAAGAGCACATCTCCTCCGGCTGAAGTAATGCAATTCACAATCTCATCAATGATGTACCAGTGAGACAGCAGGATCTCTGAATAAAGGAGAGCTCCAGGGTGAGCTGATGTGTGTGTGAGGTATGAATGGACATCAAGGGACCAACGAATACCACCTTCATGATACTGTACTGACAAGATCGAGGACAACATATACGCTTAATTCACAAATACACTTCATTGAACACCTACACATAGATATCACAAGATACACATAGATATTTTCAAGATACTAGTATTCAGCTTGGCGGCATGGTGGCTCAGTGGTTAGCACTGTCGCCTCACAGCAAGAAGGTAGGTGGTTCGAGCCCCGGCTGGGTCAGTTGGCGTTTCTGTGTGGAGTTTGCATGTTCTCCCCATGTTGGCGTGGTTTTCCTCCGGGTGCTTCGGTTTCCCCCACAGTCCAAACACATGAGCTATAGGGGAATTGAATAAACTAAATTGGCCGTAGTGTATGTGTGTGAATGAGTGTGTATGGATGTTTCCCAGTACTGGGTTGCAGCTGGAAGGGCCTCCGCTGTGTAAAACATATGGCGGCAGCTAGCACACTTCACATTGGTAGCTGGCATCTAGCTCTCTGCAACTCTCACATGGTCGCCCACTGAAGCTAAGCAGTGCTGTGCCTGGTCAGTACCTGGATGGGAGACTGCATGGGAAAGCTAGGTTGTTGCCGGAAGTGGTGTTAGTGAGACCAGCCCTGTGTCGGTCCCAACGCCCCAGTATATTGATTGCTCAGTGAGTGATGAGACGTTAAACGGAGGTCCTGACTCTCTGTGGTCGTTAAAAATCCCAGGAAGTCCTTCGAAAAAGAGTAGGGGTTTAATCCTGGCATTCTGGCCCTATTTGCCCACTGGCCTCTGTCCATCATGGCCTCCTAACTATCCCCATATCATAATTGGCTTCATCACTGGCTTCATTGTCATAATTGGCTTCATTGTCTCCTCTCCACCAATCAGCTGGTGTGTGGTGTGCGGTCTGGCGCAATATGGCTGCCATCGCGTCATCCAGGTGGATGCTGCACACTGGTGGTGGATGAGGAGATTCCCCCAAAAAATATGTAAAGCGCTTCGAGTGTCCAGAAAAGCCCTATATAAATGTAAGGAATTATTATTATTATTATTATTATTATTATTATTATTATTATTATTATTATATGCTGGATAAGTTGGCGGTTCATTCCGCTGTGGCGACCCCTGATGAATAAAGGGATTAAGTAGAATGAATGAAGGCTAATACTTTCTGAACATTTGTTATGTTTGGTGGTAAAACTTTAGCACTTCCTAGAAAACTCACATTCACTCATGAAAGCACAAATATATTTTGCCATTTCGTTTCCACCAGTTGTGCATGAAAACAAGAAGTTTAATAAGCAAGAGCAGAACCAACTGTAATTACATCTTCCTTCCATTGCATTTTCACCATCAGCACAAGAGATCCCAATATAAGCCTTAAATTAATGTGTCAATGTTTTTCATTTTCATTGGTAAGTTTGAATCATTAACTAGTCTTTTTTAATAGTTTTTGGTTTTCTTTAGATGCCTAAATTGTTTCAGTTCATTAGTACATCATTAAACCAAAAGAAAAAGAGAAATATTTCCCTGACAACTAGCTACATATTTCAGATTTTGTCATTTTTTTAAAGATTTTTTCATTTTCATTTGTAAGTTTGAATCATTAACTAGTCATTTTCAACAGTTTTGGTTTTCTTTCGATGACTAAATTGTTTTAGCTCATTAGTACATCATTAAACTAAATGAAAATTAGACATTATTCCTTGGCAACTAGCTACATATTTCAGATTTATTCATTTTAATTTGAAAGTTTGAATCATTAACTAGTCTTTTTTAATAGTTTTTGGTTTTATTTAAAAGCCTACATCGTTTCAGTTCATTAGTACGTCATTAAACTAAAAGAAAATGAGAAATATTTCCTTGACAACTAGCTACATATTTCAGATTTATTATTTTTATTTATTCATTCATTTTCTTTTCGGCTTAGTTTCTTTATTAATCTGAATTCGCCACAACGGAATGAACCACCAACTTATCCAGCATATGTTTTATGCAGTGGATGCCCTTCCAGCTGCAACCCATCACTGGGAAACATCCACACACACTCATTCACACTCATACACTACGGACAATTTAGCTTACCCAATTGACCTATACCGCATGTCTTTGGACTTGTGGGGGAAACCGGAGCACCCGGAGGAAACCCACGCCAACACGGGGAGAACATGCAAACTCCACACAGAAGCGCCAACTGACCCAGCTGGGGCTCGAACCAGCGACCTTTTTGCTGTGAGGCGATTGTGCTACCCACTGCGCCACCGTGCTGCCCCCTATTTTTAATTACCCAAGTAATAAAAAATGGCTTATTTCTTCTTTCAGAGAGCATGCCTTCTTCTGCGTGCGATTCATAACTGCTGATGTTACTGAAGGAAATGTGTTATGAACATCTAAGAGGGATGTTTTCTCCACACTGTCCTCAGTATACAGCTGAAGTCAACATTATTTGCCATCCTGTGAATTTTTTGTCTTTTCAAATATTTCCCAAATGATGTTTAACACAGCAAGGAATTTTTCACAGGATGGACCCGTTTACAAGCCTGCTATGACGTGCTTAATGGTCATCAATCTTAAATCCTTGAAAGTTTTTAATATTTTGTTTTTTTTTTAAACATATGAACATTTATATGCATTTATGTATGCATTATATTATCTTTGCGTCATCTTTGCGCTTGTGCGTTTCTAATGCAGCTTCTATGGGGCTGAGAGTAAATTTGACGTTATTCTCTCCTCTGGCTGCCTTCATCAGTCTCACACCAGCCAGCTATGGGAAAAAAAAAATTGTGAAAGGGGTCTATTTCCTATAATATTTTTTCTTCTGGAGAAAGTCTAATAGGTTTTATTTTGGCTAGAATAAAAGCAGATTTTAATTTATTTAAAACCATTTTATGGTCAATATAATTAGACCCTTAAGCTATATTTGTTTTCGATTGTCTACAGAACAAACCACTGTTATACAATGACTTGCCTAATTACCCTAGTTAAACCTTTAAATGTCCCTTTAAGCTGGATACTAGTATCTTGAAAAATATCTGGGCCTCACGGTGGCGCAGTGGGTAGCACTGTCGCCTCACAGCAAGAAGGTCGCTGGTTCGAGCCTCGGCTGAGTCAGTTGGCATTTCTGTGTGGAGTTTGCATGTTCTCCCCGAGTTCGCGTGGGTTTCCTCCTGGTGCTCCGGTTTCCCCCACAAGTCCAAAGACGTGGTATAGGTGAATTGGGTAAGCTAAATTGTCCGTAGTGTATGTGTGTGAATGGGTGTGTGTGGATGTTTCCCAGGGATGGGTTGCAGCTGGAAGGGCATCCGCTGCGTAAAACATATGCTGGATAAGTTGGCGGTTCATTCCGCTGTGGCGACCCCAGATTAATAAAGGGACTAAGCCGAAATGAGAGAATGAGAAATGTGTTGAAAAAATATTCAGGAGGGCTTATAATTCTGACAACTAACAGCAAACGCACCCACAGTCTCTGGACATCACGTCCTTCTTTCGTTCCTTTTTATTTTTTTATGCAGTTCTGTATATACAAGTGTGAAAGCGGGAGGAGGTGTGATAATATTGTGATGCCGACAGTTGAAATGATCTGTGGGAGGCCATGTTGTCCTCCCTCTATTTACATCCTCTAAAAAAATGTTTTATTCTTCATTTTGTCTCGGTGAGGTTCCCTGAGGGAGCGAGTCGTGTAATTAGCCATGATTAACTAGGTGTATAACGTGCATGTAACAACCCAAAAAAATGTCAATAAAATATTACGCGCTTAATAGGCTCCCGAAGACCACGAGGAGTGTGTATTCATAATGTTATTTTGCAAGCTCTTTGGGTTTGCTAATCAGATTTTGGCTCTCCAGGATCCACTCGCGTTATACAGTCAATTAAAAATCACTTATGAGAAGAGTTCCACCTTGAGGTCATTTTTTTGTCAGCTGTTTTTTTACACTCGCGGATCGTAACCCGGCTCACCCTCAATAATTACACATGGACTGATTAATATTCTTGCTTTTCTGCTTCGCTGCACTTTATTATGCATCTTCCTGTTTGTTGTCAGGATAGGTTGTTGTCGGCTATAGGACTAAAGTTTCAAATGTTACATTTTAGGCTAGTCTGGTCTAATAGCACTTGTCAATACATTCATTCATTCAATTTCCTTCGGCTTAGTCTCTATTTCAGAGGTCACCACAGCGGAATGAATCGCCAACTATTCCAGCATATGGTTTACAAAGCTGATGCCCTTCCAGCCACAACCCAGTATTAGGAAACACCCATACACATTCATTCACACTACAAACAATTTAGTTTATTCAATTCACCTGTACCGCATGTGTTTGGACTGTGGGGGAAACCTGGAGCACCCGGAGGAAACCCACGCCAACACGGGGAGAACATGCAAACTCCACACAGAAATGGCAACTAAACCGGGACTTGAACCAGCAACCTTGTTGCTGTGAGGCGACAGTGCTAACCACTGAGTCACCGTGCCTCCCTCTTGTCAATACAATAAAAAAAAAGTGGAGTTTAGTGGTCATCAAATGTTTGTAAAGCAATAATTATTGGCATCAATGGCTACTATTTTCCAACATTATTCAAAATATCTTCTGTGAATAAAAACAGGTTTGAACCAATAGAGGGCGAGTAAATAAAAGCACATTTTTGGCTTGAGTATCCCTTTAAAAACTTGTTCGAGAAATCTTCACTTGATGCTACTGACTTCAATCATTTTTGACCCATCTCAACACTTTTTATTACCGAAAGTTTGGAAAAACTATTCAACTTTTCTAAGTGTTGTCCATAGATTCAAAACAACCCAGGATCATTATGGATATGTACCCCTGCATACATTTCTGGAGAGTGCCAAATACATCCAAGGAGCTATGTTTTTTTGCAGTTTTTTGTTTTCGCGAATCCACCAGAGGCCGCTGTGTAGGCTTTTTCAGATCTCAAATTTCTCTCGGGAGTGCCATTCGTGCCTGCTGTTCTCACATAAATCCACCAGAGGCCGCTGTCGACTGACTGACTGACCGACGGATCCCACCACCCACCGCCTTCCCTAAACCCAACCAATAGTGTTTTCAAAAGCACAGATTGACCCGCGCACCACCTTTCCTAAACACAACAGACAGTTAAAAAAAAAAAAAAAAAAGCAATCCAGAAAAAGAAAAGCCCTCGCGGCCGTCTGATTTTTACCATGTTTTCATATCTTACCACATTGTCACCCTGTTATTTACTTGTTTATTTTATTTTTTACATTTAGTTTTTGTTTTACCTGCTTTTTGAAACTGTTCTTCGCCGGACTCGAACCCCATTATCGCAGTCAACTCCGCTCCGTGTCTGAAGTCCGCCAACACACGCGGCGAGTCACTGGGCAAACTGGTAACAGCAGAAAAGCCGTCCACACGGAGGTAAGTGGTCAGCTGGTAGCGTGAAAAGAAACAGAAGCCGGCGGCGGCGTCATATCGCCCCGTAGCGTTCGTTTTAAAGATGAAATGCTTCCAGACATACCTCTGACTACATAATTCGTGTTCTCCAGAAATGTATACAGGGGTGCATATTCACAATGAGCCAGTTGTGATTAAAAACCAGAATGGAATAAAAACCTGATTTCAGCTGAGTCTGCTCTGCGCTGGATTTTAATGAACTCTCTTATAGACTTACTCTAGTAACTCTGTAGCCTATGTTGACTTTAATGACAGTTGATTATAAAATTGTCAACAAAAACAACATCCAAAAATATTCGCTGACGACCTTTGGACTACACAAGTATGTAATATCATTGATGAAAAAAAGACAAGACTAAAACGTAAAGACAAAAAGTAACCAACATTCATTTTAGCTACAATACACTGCATTAAATGGTCCACTGATTTACGTTTACATTTACGTTTTTGTTTGTTTTTTAAGCCATAGGGCTATTCAGTTGACACTTTGAGGTACTTTCCTCTGGCTAAATAAAAAACCTAACCATAAAAAGCAAAGATAAATCTAAAGTTGCTGTCACAATCACTGTAACACTGCTGTGGTGTGCCACAGGGTTCAGTCTGGGCACCCATTCTGTTTTCTATTTTTCTTCCTTTGGGTGCTAACTTTACAAAGCATGTTTCTTTTCACCGCTATGCAAATCAAATCCAGATTTATCTACCTGTCAATTTCTACAATCGTTCAGTCCCGATAACTCTCTTTTGACCTTCATGAAGTGAAAGCTTGGTTTTCTAGAATGCTGAAAATCCATCCTTCATTCACAGGAATGAAAAACACGATAAAAGAAATGCCTTTTTAAATCATAACTATAATTTCTCAATTTAATAATATTTTGGTCAATGAAATGCAAATTGCAAAGAAGAAAAATGGACTGCAAACACATTTGACATATCTGAAGTCCTCCAAAATTAAGCAAGGGAATAACAAATTCTTCAAAATAAAAGGAAATGAAGCACTTGATGTGCACCACCCCAGTGTCTACAGCCTTGGTCAAGAGTGCATGTGTGGGATTCTCTAGTGGATTAGCGGCGCTAGGCTAACAGCATGTGTCATCAGCACTAGGCGGCTGATATGCAACATAAAACAGGCCTTTTTCCTCCTGCAAACCTTTTTTCCCTCTCCAACTGAGATCTCCTGTGCAGCCCCCTGGTGTTTTACCAAACACACACACACGCACGCACACACACACTTTTAGATAGTGTACAGCATCTAAAAGTGCCCATTCCTGCCCTTAAAGTGCCTCCAATCAGCACTGTCAGCCCGAGTCCAGAGAACAGAGAGGCCTGAGCTCCATTTGCTCCATTAGAGGACTATTTTAGTCTCTGGGTTGGAGATAATGTCCAGCTCTCGGGCCAGAAAGAGAAGCTGTTATGAGCTGTGATCCCTCAGAAATGGACCTCCGTTTATGGGGAGCACGCAGTGATTTGACCCTAGCGGTTTGTAATTTTCATCTGATTATAATGCCTTATGAATAAAGTTCACCTTCGGCCTATGGTCTGCAGGGTCGTCAACTCTATCTTGACACCTTCCACCCGGTTTCTTTTGTTGTGTTCAGGTGTTTTATTATCACAGACAAGAGTGTGTACCACACATACGCTTCCACATGCAATATACAGTTGAAGTCAGAATTATTAGCCCTCCTGAATTATTAGCCCCCCTGTATATATATGATGACAGCACATAATATTTGACTAGATATTTTTCAAGATACTAGTATTCAGCTTAAAGTGACATTTAAAGGCTTAACTAGGTTAATTAGGCAAGTCATTGTATAACAGTGGTTTGTTCTGAAGATAATCTAAAAAAATATTGCTTAAGGGGGCGAATAATATTGACCATAAAATGGTTTAAAAAATTTTTTTAACTGCCTTTATACTAGCCGAAATAAAACAAATAAGACTTTATCTAGAAGGAAAAATATTATAGGAAATACTGTGAAAAACTCCTGAATCTGTTCAACATCATTTGGGAAATATTTGAAAAAGAGAAGAAAAACGAGGATGTTAGAGGAATGTCGGATAGGAGAAATTACAGCGCTTTTAGAGCTTGTTAGAGTCCAAACAGGAACGTGTTGTACCAGCGCTGCTTAAAAACACAGGGGATGATTTGACACGCATTGCAAGAGAGATCCTGCAACAGCTTGAAAACCAGTTGTTGGAACAAACAGAATTGATCAGCAGCAAAGAGAGGAAAACAAGACACCGTGAACCTGAATTTAAACATCGACAACAATAAGCTGAAGCTACAAATTTAAAAAGCGTGTTCACACCAAGGATGACAACTAATGATCAAATAAAATTAACATAGTAGCTATGTTACTATTCACCTATTTTTATGCGCATTTTGAAATATGGGCCTCACGGTGGCGCAGTGGGTAGCACGTTTGCCTCACAGCAAGAAGGTCGCTGGTTCGAGCCTCGGCTGGGTCAGTTGGCATTTCTGTGTGGAGTTTGCATGTTCTCCCCGTGTTGGCGTGGGTTTCCTCTGGGTGCTCCGGTTTCCCCCACAAGTCCAAAGACATGCGGTACAGGTGAATTGGGTAGGCTAAATTGTCCGTAGTGCATGAGTGTGAATGAGAGTGTGTGGATGTTTCCCAGTGATGGGTTGCAGCTGGAAGGGCATCCGCTGCGTAAAACATATGCTGGATAAGTTGGCGGTTCATTTCGCTGTGGCGACCCCAGATTAATAAAGGGACTAAGCCGAAAAGAAAATGAATGAATGAATTTTGAAATATTGCATTAAAATATAAATATATATATATATTAAGAAATGCCAAGATGTGCATACATGTTTAAAATGTGCATAAAAACATGTGCACAACTGAGGAGGATACATTTTTTTATTCAAGAAGAAAAAAATGTGCATAAACTATTATGGAAACTCATTTACTGAATAAATTCACAGCTAGAGCGATAGCTATGACAATAACTATAAGTTTTAAGAACCATTTTAAGTGTGCGAGAATACAAAATCACAACTATAATAATAACAACAATAACCAAACTAGCAATATTGCAATTATTTTCGACATGGTTTTGTTTATTTCAACAATTGAAGACGATTAAAAACAGTCCAATTTAAAATTAAACCAGGATCTAAAACCTAGTGATCTTGAGGCCAACTGCACCATGACGTAGCTTATCCCCGCCCACCGATATTGATTGACAGGTGGATCTTATCAGTCAGCTCTCAGTTTTTGAGTGTGTGTGGTGTTAGCGAGCTTTGTAACAGCATTTGTGTGTGGCTCATTCATCGTTGCAAAAAGGCTGAATAAGCTCCATCGTAAACTACATCAAATAACTATTCGGAAAAACGTCCTGGTTCAGTCTTAACTTTGGTATTTGTGTCTGTCTCCATTTCATCAGTATCTGAGTCGCTGTCTGTCATTGTTTGTGCATATCCTTACGTCGCAAAAAAGCTTAAATTCCCTCTAAACCAGAAATTGACATTTTCAACAGGGTATAAATGATCTGATGGTATTTTAAGCTGAAACTTCACAAGCACATCCTGGAGACAACAAATGGTGTGGCCAATAATAATGGGTGTGGCTAATAATAATGAATGTGGCTATTAATAATGGATGTGGCTATTAATAATGAATGTGGCTATTAATAATGAATGTGGTTAATAATGGTGTGGCCAATAATAATTAATGTGGCTATTAATAATGGGTGTGGCTAATAATAATGAATGTGGCTATTAATAATGGATGTGGCTAATAATAATTAATGTGGCTATTAATAATTAATGTGGCTATTAATAATGTGTGGCAAATAATAATGGATGTGGCTAATAATAATTAATGTGGCTATTAATAATGAATGTGGTTA
>CAIGQW010049707.1:0-10549 GCA_903798125.1 Danio choprae
GCAAAACCACACAATTTTCAAAAAAACTAAAAACAAAAGCAAATTCAAAATATACACCACCATATAAATATAAATCGATATAAATTCCAAAGTAACACTGATGCATAGCTTAAAGGCCAATCCCATTCCAATCCCATTTGAGTTTCTCTTCTGTTGAACACAAAAAATATATATTTTGAAGAAAGCTGTAAACAGGTAACCATTGACTTCCATTGTATTTGTTTTTCCTATGAAAGACAGTGGTTACAGGTTTTCAACTTTCTTCACAGTATCTCCTTCAGTGTTCAACAGAAAAAAAATAAACTCAGTAAAAGTTTAAAACCACACAAGAGTGCGTAAATGGTTGATTTAATTTTCACGTTTGGTATGGAACTATCCCTTTAAGCTTTCATACTGTATTTCAAATTATAAATGCTCGTTTCAATGGCCAAGAAGCTGCCTGAAACAGATGTGCACGCAAAAAGAAACAGTAGAGACAGACATTTTTTTTCTCCTTTTATTGAACACAAGAATTGTTGTCGGTTAGTATTTACAGCAGTGGCAGTGGGAGGGAGAGCTGGAGGTGTACAAATCTGGATACAGTCAGCTGGGAGAAGGGCCTCTCAGTAGGTGGGATGTAGAAATGGATATCTTATAAAGGTCTGTCATTTGAGAGAGAGAGATGATGAGAGAAACCTTTTCCACATCAAACGAGTGTAATCTGGTCAGACGATGAGCTTTAAATGAATCTAGGAACAGACTTTTTGTCTTTAAAGTGGCTTGATGGCACGACTGCGATGTTAAACTGTGTGTAAACAAATTGGTCCCACATTAAATGGCAGTGTGAAACAGAGAAAGAACTTGTTTGCTTATTAGACCTGAATTCAGCTGGAAACACTTTGTAATAACTTTTATTATTAATAATATCATTACATTACAAATGCTTAAAGGGGTAGTTCACCAAAAAATTTACATTCAGTCATCATATTTTGAAGAATGCTGGAAACCGGTAGCCATTGACTTCCAAAGTGTGTTATTACTACTATGGAAATCAATTGCTACTGGTTTTTCTTTTGTGTTCAACACAAGAAAGGAGCTCATAAATGTTTGGAAACACTTTTTGATGAACAATCCCTATAACAGAGCATAAATATACATTCAAATAGTTCATGAAACTATATATTGTTATATATGTTCATGAGCTACGGATCTGTTTTAAGCCTAATAATGAAAGTTATTAAAACGTTTTGTCGTCCAACTCCACAAAAGCACTTTATGTTCGTCTAGTAGTGAAAGCAAAAACAGTGAACATACAAATGATGAGTTCACTGACATTCAGATACAACAGGTACAGCCTTTGACATTTTCAGTTACTTAGCAATTCAATTCGTAACCTTAACACAGATGACATCTAGTTCAGAATACATCACATGCTTATTTCAGGTTTAAAAATAGATGACAAGGCAAATGGGATGAACGGGAGATTTTGTAATGCGATGGTTCCTATGAGACGAAATGCATCGAGACATCTGTGTGAATATATTTATATATGTATATATATATATATATATATATATATATACGTGTTATTATTTTGCATCAGTTAAATAGAGGCATGTTGTCGAGATTTTGAGTACTCAAGTTTTAAGAAAACCACGATCCATTTACATCCTCAGACCAAGTGACGACACGTTTGAGCAAGAAACTAAACGTATTATTATTATTACTATTTTCACAGTTTACAGATCTGGACTAAGTTGCCACAGAGACAGTAGCGGCCCATCCAGGCCTGCATACGAGAGGATGTTTATATTGAAGGCACCAACTCCTTTTGTGTCCGTATTTGACTTCTGCTGCCGTCAACGTTTGTTTGTATTTTATTTATTTTTTTGTTTGTATTTTTAAAATGTTTTTTTTTTTCTTATCGTGATGAACATCATTTGAACTAACAGCTACAGCTTTCACAACCTATGGAAACTTTTTATTTATTTATTTTTTCTAGTACAAAGAACACACTGTATTCACACTAGGAATTTTCACGCATTCACAGTGCACAAGCTTGCAGCCTAAAGAATGAGAAACACTGTACAAAAAAACCAAAACAAAAGTCAGGCTGAATATTCTTTATGCTACGATCCACACCGGAGTACTATGGCTTAAATAAAATGAAAATAATTTGGCCATTTAAGACATTTGAGAAAAAGCAACGAACATTAACTTTTTTTTTTAATTACCATCGAAGGGGTACGGCTTCATTTTGATGTCACGTTTAGCAATGAATAATTCTGTTACGTTTATCAATTAATGGTTAGTTTACCAATTAAAAAGACTATTCTGTAATCTTTTATCCATAAGTCATGCCCAAACCCGTAAGGCAGGGGTGTCAAACTCAGTTCCTGGAGGGCCGCAGCCCTGCACAGTTTAGTTTCAACCCTGCTTCAATACACTTACCTGGAGGTTTCAAACAAGCCTGACGGACTCAATTAGTTTGATCAGGTGTGTTTAATTAGGGTTAAAGCTAAACTGTGCAGAGCTGTGGCCCTCCAGGAACTGAGTTTGCCATAAGGGGTTGCAGCCCGAAACATAACTATTTTACATATTCTCAGACAAGTCGCTAATTTGTAAAAATGTATATGATTTCATTCAAATGAAAACGTATGATTTTTAAAAAGAGGCATGCCCCCAAACCCCACCCTAACTCTCATTAAAGGATGAGCAAATGGTACTAAAATTCTTGAGATTCTTGAGAGATCCTTGTCCGTCATTTGAAAGAACTCTGACACTTCAAATCTCTTCACTTATTTTGAAGCATCAGATATTTGGGTGAACAGACCTTCAAGAAATGCCAAAAAACGTCCAGATTTCATTTAAAATGATTTTCATTTGTGTTCTAAAGATGTAGAAAGTCTTACAGGTTTGGACCGACGTGAGTCTAAATCAATAACAGAATTTTCATTTCAGGTTAAACTAACCCTTTAAAACAATGGAGCAACAGGCAGACATCTTAAGGGACGTCCCGCAAGCATTATGAACACCTATACGCTTCATGTTTTCGTAAATCCACGAATGCAACAGCTGTTTCTCCATGTAACGCAGCAGCAAATCTTGTACGGAATCCTCTCAAGGAGCCATTCGATCCATATCGAAGAGCTCCGAGTTGTTCCTAATGTTTTTTTAAAGGACTTGCGGGACGTTTTTAAGCAAAGATCACTGTGGGAGACCTCTTTGACTCTCAATCCTGCTTCAAAAATCGAAACTAAATGGAAGGAACCCTGAGGTTCAGAGAAAACGGCATGTGTTGTAAAAGGAAAGTATGTGTAAAACAGAAAATAAAGTGGTGATTTTTATTTGAACCATAACCACTAGTTCAGACCTCTACCCCTGTGTAATCTTCTGTGAAGCAAACGACAGGTTTTATCGAAGCAAAACGGTGTAAACACTCTGGAATAATTGGAATAATTCGGCAGAGCAAGCATGCTAAAAAACTATCGCTACAAATATGTGAACAAATAAAATAAAAAGGCGGTTGTTTTTGTACATTATTTAAACACAAGTAAAACATCAAAAATGTTCCCCCCCAAAAAATATAAATGTGGCAGACAATAATGATGGCAATACTGCATGTAATAAGACGGGGCATAACTGAAATATCACGGTGGTCTAAATGTGTAAAAGGGAAATCTACTGTATTTCTCTTCCACAAAAAAATTAAATAATTAAGTGTATTTGAAAGATGCTGATCTTACAGAGGTCAAAGAGACTGTGCTAGAGGTGAAGAATCTTTCCTTCTTGCGTTTTTTGAAAGAAATTGCATTTCAATAGTGATAATAAATGAAAAGTACAAAATCAAAGGCAAGTGTGCGAGCTCTTTAGGTGCTCTATACATCTACAGATGTGTTTTGTTCTGCGAAACTCAAAGAAGACACTGAAAAAAGAAAGCCTTGTATCTGGGAAGTGGTGGTGGTGTGGTGCTGTCTGTCTGCGACTGTAGTGCTGATTTCCCATCATGCTTTGCTCTCATTGCCGTTCGCCTGCGGGGCTTCATTGGGGACTGTCTTCACCTCCGCCGGGGGTTTCTTTACCTCCGTCTCCGGCGCTTTACTTTTGTCATCTACAATGATTTTACCGCTGGAGGAGAGAAAAAAGAAAGGCGCATCAGTAGAGTCCTTCACATCTATGTTTGGCTGCTTCTCTTTATACTATTTTCAAGAATCGCTTCACCCAAAAGTCAATTTGTTCACCCTTATGTTCTTACAAACCTGCATAAATGTTTCTTTTTTTCATTCAACACAGAAATGATCAATATAATGATAGTGACACATAAAAAAGAATCTTGACATCAGCCTTAGTTTTTTTTTTAGCAAGTAGCAAGTTACAATCATTTCTAAAAGTTACTTCATTTGTTCAAGTATGAATGATTTGAATCATGAAGTAGTTCTGATTCTCATGTCTATAATGTCCATTAATCAAGAGTTCAGTTTCACATGATCCTTCAGAAATCATTCTAATATGCTGGTTTTTCAGCGCTTGGTAGTAAATTATTAAATGTAATCTATATTACATACTCATATTAGAAACTGTAATACTCAATTAAGGGTCGCCACAGCAGAATGAACCACTTTGAAACACATAATTATATTAGTTTACATTTTGAAATGAACATAATCAGATCACAGTGACCTTTTAATGGATTACATGATTACAAATACTTTTTGCATTCAAACAATTTATTGATTCTCCTGAACAGAATCTTAAAAGTAATCTAAAAGTAATCCAAAATAAAAAAGTAATCTAGATTACATCAGTTACTACGGTTTTCATCATGTAATTTGTAACCAGTAACAGACTAGAATTTAAAAGTAACCTACACATTTTTTTCCGGTTATAATGAACAAAAAATATAACAATGTATATGTCATATAGTCACTTTAACGATTCTTGCATGCTTTGTAGTAAGATTCACCACAGACATTAATTCATTTATGATCTACAGAATAAATAAATAAAGCTCATCCAGGTTTGAAACAACATGAGGGACAATAACTGATCATTTTGGAGTGAACAGTCCTTAACAGTCCTAGGTTTCTGAGGGAATAGACTTCAGTGTAGCCAATCAATTTAAGAGCTAACATTATTAATGAGCATGAGCATGTATGAAGACAGGAACAGTGCATGCGGGTATGATTCATATGACGGAAAATATTCTATAGGATAAATCTCGTGGTGAACAGTAACTGCATCGCACTGGTGTAGAGAAATCTTCAAAAGCTGCAGAGACAATCCTCATAAAACTACATAAATGTTAACCTCTCCCTCTGCGCTTATTTACTGTGTAATAGTTTGTTGATACACACAGCGTTTGTCTCTTGCATTCAGGCTGGAGGAAAAAAAAGCATAATGATAAATAATAAATCAAAAATAAATGAAAATCATCTGCTGCAAACTGCCTATTACTGAATATTTTACAGGCACATAGACATGTGTTCTCAAGGGAGCTGACAGAGCACATAGTGGGCCTTGAAAAAAAAGGAGAAGTTTACTTAAATTATTTCGCGGTAGGCTGATTCTTCCCGAGCGCTGATAATTCCTGTAATGGAATTGACTGTACTGGTGTGCCAAATCATTCATAAATGCATAATGAACCAGGAAAATTAAAGATGAGCTCTGCTGGCAGGGCATGGAGAGGGACGTTCCCTGTCGCATTTCTAACATGTCCCCTTCTGTCCTATTTTTAGTACACCTGCCCTGCTGAGGGGCTGATATCAGCTCAATGACTGCTCATTATATCTGTCAAACATGCCTGGACAGTGACAGCAGTTTGCGACTTCTTTCACACTGTGATGTGGGACCACCAGCACTGCTGCTACAGTGCATCCGGAAAGTATTCATAGCGCTTCACTTTTTCTACCCACATTGTTTTATGTTACAGCCTTATTCCAAAATGGATTAAATTCATTTATTTCCTCAAAATTCTACAAACAATACCCCATAATGACAATGTGAAAAAAAAATTGTTTTTTTAAATTGTTGCAAATTTATTAAAAATAAAAAACCTGAAAAATCACATGTACATAAGTATTCAAAGCCTTTGCCATGAAGCTTTAAATTGAGCTCAGGTACATTCTGTTTCCACTGATCATTCTTGAGATGTTTCAGCAGCTTAACTGGAGTTGACCTGTGGTAAATTCAGTTGATTGGACATGATTTGAAAAGGCATACACCTGTCTATATGAGGTCCCAGGGTTGACAGTGCATGTCAAAGCACAAACCAAGCATGAAGACAAAGGAATTGTCTCTAGACCTGCGAGACAGGATTGTCTCGAGGCACAAGGCTGGGGAAGGTTACAGGAAAATTTCTGCTGCTCTGAAAGTTCCAATTAGCACAGTGGCCTCCATCATCCGTAAGTGGAAGATGTTTGGAACCATCAGGGGAAGCCCTTAGTCAGGTAGGTGATCAATAACCTGATGGTCACTCTGTCTGAGCTCCAGCGTTCTTCTGTGGAGAGACAAGAACTTTACAGAAGGACAACCATCTGTGCAGCAATCCACCAATCAGGTCTGTATGGTAGAGTGGCCAGACGGAAGCCACTTCTTAGTAAAGGGCACATAGCAGCCCACCTGGAATTTGCCAAAAGGCATCTGAAGGACTCTCAGACCATACGAAACAAAATTCTCTGGTCTCTTTGGAGTAAATGCCAGGCGTTACGTTTGGAGAAAACCAGGCACCGCTCATCACCAGGCTCATACCATCCCTACAGTGAAGCAAGGTGGTGGCAGCATCATGCTGTGGGGATGTTTTTCAGCAGCAGGAACTGGAAGACTAATCAGGATAAAGTGAAAGATGAATGGAGCAATGTACAGAGACATCCTAAATGAAAACCTGCTTCAGAGTGCTCTTGACCTCAGACTGGGGCAACGGTTCATCTTCCAGCAGGACAATGACCCAAAGCACACTGCCAAAGTATCAATGGAGTGGCTTCCCATCCAACCTGATAGAGCTTGAAAGGTACTGCAAAGAGGAATGGGCGAAAATTCCCAAAGACAGGTGTGCCAAGCTTGTGGCATCATATTCAAAAAGACTTGAGGCTGTAATTGCTGCCAAAGGTGCATCAACAAAGTATTGAGCAAATTATTTTATTTTTAATAAATTTGCAACAATTAAAAAAAAAACTTTTTCACATTGTCATTGTCAATGAATTTAATACATTTTGGAATAAGGCTGTAACATAAAAAATGTGGAAAAAGTGAATGCTGCTTTCTGCTTGTTTCTCTACCCTTTTAAAGTGAAACAAAAAATTCAATTCAATTAAATTCATCTTTATCTCTATAGTGCTTTTACAATGTAGATTGTCACAAAGCTGCTTAACATAGAAGTTCTAGTTCTAGTCAGTCCAGTTTTTTTTAGAGTTAAAGTTCAACTTAGTTCAGTTCAGTGTGGTTAAATTTTCAATGCTGAAAAGTCCAAACACTGAAGAATAAATCCATCTATGTGCAGCTTCACAAGTCCCAAAATTTCCAAAATGTGCTCAGTTTTACTCATAAATAAGATAAACATGACTGTTGCAACATTTTATTACTGTATGTTGGATCATTCAAATCAAGTGGACAGTGAGTAGAGATAAAAGTTTAACACATAATCACATTTGAAATCACTTATACTAAATCACACCATGGAGCTACACTGTAAAAAGTGAGTAGTTGACTTTACTTTAAAAAAGAGAGTAAATCTGTTAATTATAAAGGGATTAGTTGACGTTACTTAAAAAAGTTAATAAACATGCTGCCTTAAAATTGTTAAGTAAATTAACTATGTGCATAGTTATAAAAATGAAGTTTAATCTAATTGACTTTTTTTACTTTTCCTTCCTTCACTTTTTAAAGCAAAGTCAACTTGTCGCTTTTAAGGCAACAGGTTTACTCACAATGCAATAAAAATGCATTTGCTGAAGCTATAATGCCATTTTGGGGTGGTGTGGTGGCGCAGTGGGTACTGCTGTTGCCTCAGCAAGAAGGTCGCTGGTTTGAGCCTCAGCTGGGTCAGTAGGCATTTCTGTGTGGAGTTTGCATGTTCTTCCTGTGTTCGCGTGGGTTTGCTCCGGGTGCTCCGGTTTCCCCCACAAGTGCAAAGACATGCGCTATAGGTGATTTGGGTAAGCTAAATTGTCCGAAGTGTATGTGTGTAAATAAGAGTGCATGGGTGTTTCCCAGTAATGGGTTGCAGCTGGAAGGGAATCCACTGCGTAAAACATATGCTGGATAAGTTGGTGGTTCATTTCGCTGTGGCGACCCCAGATTAATAAAGGGACAAAGCCAAAAATAAAATGAATGAATGATTAATGCCATTTTACATGGTTTTTACATGGTTTTGGACTTTTGTTTTGTAGCTGTGCACATACATGTCCATACATGTATGTGTTACAAATGTTAAAATGTATTTGCTTGCATATCATGCACTACAGTAAAAGGGAGCATTCATTCAGGGGACCTATTGTGGGGCCATACTGTATGAAATCTGTAATTCTTTTTCCCATTTTCAATTTTCTGCACTCCATTTGACTAGTAATTAAAAAGCATGTCATATTAATTGAATTCCTGGATCTTATTATATTTATCAACTCTGTAAATAAAGTTTATGTGTTTGTGTCCTCAAATAATAAAATGGCAAAGACTGACAACACCACAAGTGTCTACATTAAATTTTGTGATGTCTCAGTAGGGGGGAATCTTCCTTCGGATTGATGAAGATTATTAAAAAAAGGAGTGGGTGAATTTTTTCATCAAAAGCTGGTTGTTTACACACACAGTGTTTAAACGTCGTGTAAATAGTTGTTTTTGCATTTAATTTATAACTTGCCCTGTAATAAAATCATGATTTACATGATAAATCATGAGATTTATAAAATTATAAATTATAAAAATGAGAACTAATTGTACATACTATAAAGGTACGTTTTTTGCATGAGTTTTGCAGCGCATTTTTCCAACAAACCTGGCTGGGATCTCTCAGAAACAGCAGAGCCACAGAGAGGCTTTGTGGAGGAAATAAAAGGCATAGGGTGTCTTGCGTTACAATCTACATGATCTCGCTAGTACGACACAAGAACAAGCTGCTTTGTCAGTGTCCGAGGTCTGATCTGTTTGTCCCCTGGCCGAATGTCATTACGCTCATCACAATAGGGCTATCTGATCACATTCTGGACTCTTATAAAGAGCGGCCAACTGTGCCCAGTCCCGGCGAGCGACTGCGGCAGACACAACAACATCATTATTCTTCTGAGCCAGCAGAACCTTAGAAGAACAGGACAAACGCGATCCATCATTTGTCAGTTCGCATCCACGGCGAGCGTCTTCAAAAGCGTGAACTCTCATTCTTGAAAGGGAAAAAAAACACTCTGACTTATGGTGTCTTGAGAGTCTAAAGATGGCAGATCAAGCGCCATTGATATTCTGCATGTTCTGTGAAGACCAGGAAATCGCTCAGGTAGCCGAAAATCTACAGACGGAGCCAATGAGCCCAGGTGGCAGACTATGAGAAGCGACTTCCCTGGAGTGTTTCTGCTCAAATTAGACAGCCGAGCCGGGCAGAGAGAGAGAGAGAGAGAGAGAACAAGCCTGACGTGCTGATGGGCCATACATAGAAAGTGCAAACTACAGAGCACAAATGGAAGTGGGGAAAACAAAGTCTCTGGTAAATATTTAACAAACGACATGCTACTGCTAATTCCCTGCTGGAAGTCTTGGCTGACTGTTTAAGAGGCGCTTTTCTCTGTACTTCGCAATAGAGCGAGGAGCGTGTTTGCTAGCGAGGAGGCTGATTCGCACGAGTCTGGAGACGCTGCTGCTTCGGGCTCCATTAGGCACCTCCACAAAGCTAGCAGGACTGAAGCTGTCAGATGTGAAATGTTCGTTTAATTTTGTAATATGCACCATTGAAAGCACTGCTATTCTGAGGCACTGAGCCGATGCTCTCAGCGTGGCTCCAGCCACTGAGAAGCGGGGTTATTTAATTTATGTATATTTTCTGTATTGCAGATGAAATTTGCACTAGATTTACTACACATTCAACAACATTGTTGCGTACTGCAGTGCTTGGGAACAATCAAAATGTGCTATAAAACACTTGTAACTCATATTATTCTGGCATTTCTAGTGCATTTATGATTCGGAGCCATGGAGCGGATCCACTCACATCTTGTGTCAGATGGGGAACAAGGCCTGGCTGGATTTGGCAAACTTTGCAAAGTTCACGGCAGGGAATCTTTGGAGGATTTTCAGGAGATTTGTTTGAGGCTGTTTGGATCAACAAAACAACAACTCTCATTTCATTTGTGTCGTCTACACAATGTTTCGCATTATTTTCATTAGCAGCTAAATGCTGGCTGTAGACGTTTTAAAGACAAAATTATTAGCCCTTCTGTGAAATCTTTTTCAAATATTCCCTAAGTGATGTTTAATAGAGGAAATGTTTCACACTCACAGAACTTCTTATTACATATTTCATCTGGAGAAAGTCTTACTTCTTTTAAGTTTTCTAGAATATATATATATATATATATATATATATATATAT
>CAIGQW010049709.1:0-10141 GCA_903798125.1 Danio choprae
TATATATATATCTTTTATTTTTACATATTTATACACAGTGAGTTCACAAACATGCAAATATAGACTTTTATTTTGGATGCGATTAATCATTTGACAGCACTAATCTTTGACAACAACAACAGCCATGTTTAGACAAGTTTGTCGTTTGCATTTAGCCTTTTTCTTCCATGCAGAAGATATGTACATATGTAGAAAATATACACAAATACATTTTAAAACAACAATATTTAAGCAAATAAATCAAATGTTTAGTCTGAGAAGATCTGGCTTTTACATTTCATTACAAGCCGTTTACACATTCGCCAATATAAACGTAATTAACACATGAAAAATTCATACATTTAAGATTTGTAAGCACATTTTGGTGCATATTTACATATTTTTTGGTGCATTTGGTCCAAATATGTGCATATAAACAGGCGAATGAAAGCATAAAGATGTTTATTATGCCTAAAATCGGACTTACTTTTTTATCCTATTGCAGATTCAGATGCGGAGGGGTCGAGTCCTGCTACAGCGCACAAGCAAAATGCAGATGAAAACAGCACCTACATGAACATCCAATCAAATCAAAGTCTGTATGAGAACGTTCACCAGGTTAGCAGCTTCTCATAGCATCCAAACCTAGCGTTCTTGTAGCCAAATAACCTTTTAATTGCAGTTTTAGACAAGCCGTGTGCTGCAATTCATTTAATAGCCAGAAGGGGCAGACATAAATTAAAACACATGACATGGACGGACACTTGTGCGGTTGCCTTTTACTTTCACTTTCAAATTCGCCTCAGATAAAAGACTGCTTCCGACATTTACAGAATAATATATCTCAATAACCTTATAACAATTATTAAATAATAAAAAATCACGACAAAACCCTCATATAGAAATCTGATACATGCTAATCACATATTTAACATACGAGATAATGTTTGTATTTGTCAGATATAAAAGTATATCATACATGAACATATATTCATTCATTCATTTTCTTTTCGGCTTAGTCCCTTTATTAATCAGGGGTCGCCACAGCGGAATGAACCGCCAACTTATCCAGCATATGTTTTACACAGCGGATGCCCTTCCAGCTGCAACCCATCTCTGGGAAACAGCCACACACACTCATTCACACACATACATTCATTCATTCATTTTCATTTCGGCTTAGTCCCTTTATTAATCTGGGGTCACCACAACGGAATGAACCGCCAACTTATCCAGCATATGTTTTACACAGCGGATGCCCTTCCAGCTGCAACCCATCACTGGGAAACATCCCCACACTCCCATTCACACACATACACTACGGACAATTTAGCTTACTCAGTTCACCTATACCGCATGTCTTTGGACTTGTGGGGGAAACCGGAGCACCCAGAGGAAACCCACGCCAACACTGGGAGAACATGCAAACTCCACACAGAAACGCCAAATGACCCAGCCGAGGCTCGAACCAGCGATCTTCTTGCTGTGAGGCGAACGTGCTACCCACTGCGCCACCGTGAGGCCCACACACATACACTACGGACAATTTAGCCTACCCAATTCACCTATAGCGCATGTCTTTGGACTTGTGGGGGAAACCGGAGCACCCGGAGGAAACCCACGCCAACACGTGGAGAACATGCAAACTCCACACAGAAATGCCAACTGACCCAGCCGAGGCTCGAACCAGCGACCTTCTTGCTGTGAGGCGATCGTGCTACCCACTGCGCCACCGTGCTGCATCATGAACATATAGTCAACATATATTTCAAAATATTGCAAAAATGGTAGGTTACATATTCATTTTCAATCATTAGAATTACAAATATGCACATATATCTTTAAATATATTAACTATCCTTTTTATATACAGTATATGTTCACATTTAGCCACATATAGTATTAGATTTTTATATTGGCCACAGGACAGACAATTAATTGCTTGATTTTGTTTGCCAATTAATTCAATTTAATAATCAGCCCTACTTGCTTGACACAGTTAGCCATTATATGTAGTAATATTTCAACTGGATATTAAATATTGTGCACTGAAATAGCACAATTGTCATATAAATGTCATTGTATATTTGAAGGATTTCCAAACTCGCACTGATGAAGAGGAGAATGGCGAAAACCAGAACATCTGCGCAAGAGCACTATATGACTACCAGGCTTGTGAGTGCTTTTTACTACATTGTCTAAATATCATGTGCAATGGGCTAATGGGCAATGAGCACAGCAAGTGTTGTTCAGCCTCCGATAAACTTCCGGTGAAAGGTTAATGTGAAAATTGAGAGGAAACCCGGAGGAAACCCACGCCAACACGAGGAGAACATGCAAACTCTACACAGAAATGCCAACTGACCCAGCCGGGGCTCGAACCAGCGGCCTTCTTGCTGTGAGGCGATTGTGCTACCCATTGCCCCACTTCATTCATATTTTATCTTTTCATTTAAAGTAGACACTTGGATTTAATGGGTAGCGATCCTAAAAAGTTTTAATTTATGCATGATATTTTCTTCTCTCTTCCTGATTTAGCGGATGACACAGAGATCAGCTTCGACCCGGATGACATTATCTCAGCGATCGACATGATAGATGAGGGCTGGTGGAGGGGTTACGGTCCCGACGGCCACTACGGGATGTTTCCTGCTAATTATGTCGAGCTTATGTAGATTTCCAGTAACCAATCAGGTGCAGTTTTAACGTTGTGTTTGGCTAATGTGCTTTAATTGTGTTTCTGGGCATTTGGAGAATCTGATTTCTTGCATTATCCAAATAATGTACAATAAAGGCTTGGATTAAAAGTCTCATTTGTTGTTTCAAATAAGCCAAACGTCTGAAAGTAAACACCAGTATTTTTTAATACATGAAAATATTCCCATGTGGTTCCATAACTAGGACTGCTACAACACATATAATGCCTACCTAAAACCTATCAATTATAATTATTTACAATTTCCACTTCATTCATTCATTTTCTTTTCGGCTTAGTCCCTTTATTAATCTGGGGTCGCCACAGCGGAATGAACCACCAACTTATCCAGCATATGTTTTACGCAGCGGATGCCCTTCCAGCTGCAACCCATCACTGGGAAACATCCATTCACACTCATACACTACGGACAATTTAGTTGGTTCAATTCACCTATAGCGCATGTCTTTGGACTTGTGGGGGAAACCGGAGCACCCGGAGGAAACCCACGCCAACACAGGGAGAACATGCAAACTCTACACAGAAATGCCAACGGGCCCTGCTGGGACTCGAACCAGCAACCTTCTTGCTTTGAGGCGACAGTGCTAACCACTGAGCCACCATGTTGCCTACAATTTTATTATAAATTATAAATAATATTATATTATAGATATGTCACAAGAACAAATATGACAATTTAACATTAGCAAATGACCTAATAAAATAGGCAAAAGCAAAATATTTTTGCAATTTTTTCTTTACATTACAAGTTCTCGTTTTCAGTATGAAAAACACATGAAATAAACATATTTATATCATACACTCGGTTGTTTTGTTAATGGTTAACACCAGTTTTTAGTGTTATACAATACCAAAACCTTCCAAATGATCTTTCTATCAAGACACGTCTTCAATTCTGTCATTGATTCAATTTCCTTGCTTAAACCAAAGAGATAATACCAAATAAAGACGGAAAACCTCTTTTGTAAATGATTTCTGTGTAAAATCCATCGTCATTCACCTCACAGCTTTTTTTAAACAGCCAAAAACAGTGTATACAATATAAATATATACATATATACAAGAAATATACATCAAATAAAGCATAACTTAAAAAATAGGCTGCAAAGAGTGTAAGCAATTCAAAACAAAGTATTGATGTTACAGGGGAATTTTAAACAGAGCACGACAAGATAATGTTTTCCTAACCTTAGTGTTTCCTGAAGCAGTGTTTCAAAATATCTCCCAGCATAGGGTAGGCTATGGTATGCATACGGTTGTGACGTCGAACTCACGCGACAAGATGCTTATATAAGCGCCTCTTCGACGTCATCAGCCTGAATCTGCTAGTTTTGGGGAAGAGAAAGACATGGCTGCAAGGTTACTGCTGAGAGGCGCCGTACGGGCCGCGACGACCTGCAAATCCCGCCCGGTGCTCGCCGTGAGCCGGGGAATGGCGGCCGGAGGTCAGTGTTTCATCAGCGGATGTTTTTAGTGACCGGACGCCGCGCAGCATCACTCCAGAGTCGGTTTGAACGCGTGCCAAGGACGCGCTGGAGGTCGATGCGCTAACCGAAACCTCTGTTTATACACGAAAACACGCGTTAAGTTATGATTTCTTAAGGGATGTCGTTAGAAGTGTTTATTTAAGGTTTTAATAATGAGTATTGTTGAGTTATATTGATGTAGGTTTTCTAAAAGATAGCATAAATTTGTAGTGTTGACTATTAGCATGACGTTTGTTGCTAGAAGGGATACAGCTGCGGCCGGGAGTTAACGAGAACTATTTATATTTATTAATTACTCAATAATAGTTTTTTTTATTAACGTCTAAACTAAGCCATCCTAATAATGTTAAAATATTATTGTTATACGCTGTCTCAAAAATTATGCCATGTTGATGCGAGTATCCGCAGATGTATCCCATCTAGACTTTAGCTTAAGCACACGAAACGAAAATGGGGTCATTTTAAAGCTCTATCAAAGTCTTAATTGTAATTGAATGTTTTTCCACAGGTATTCCCACTGATGAAGAGCAGGCTACTGGACTCGAGAAGAAGATTATGAATGCTCTGAAGACAGGCTCTGTATGTATTATTAACTGTCAAAACTGACAGGCCAAGGTTTTTGTTGTTGTTTTTTTTGCATGAATAACATATCAAGGATTAATTTGCACCAAAATGGCGTTCAGTCATTACTTGTTCATCTTCATATTGATGCTAAACACTAATATTAGTTAAAATATTAGTTTTCCCCCTAGTACTTTATAAATTAACATCTGTCAAACTGCAAAAAATGCATCTCGTAGGCACATTTTAGGTTTAATGTCAATGTCATTATGACTCAATATACTGTTTGTTTTTGTTTTGTAGAAAATATATGTAGAAAATCTACATGCATATACATACATATACTTGCTCCAAAAAGCTCAAACTTGTCAAATTGGCTTACAAATATGGCCTCATTGTGTAAGATTGAAAAAAATAAAGTACTTTGAATAGTTTCCCCAATTTAAATGATCTTTACTCCCCCTGATGTTGCTCCAAAAGTAACCAGTAAGCTGTTAAAAGGGATTTTTGAGTGGTTGCATTAATTATATCAGATTTATTAACTAAACCCTTATAAAAGTGATTATATGCAAATGAACTGACTTTGAGCAGCTACTTCCAAAAGTAACTTTTTTCACTCATTGTCCCTTTTTTCCATTTTATTCCTGTTTTTCTGTAGCTTAATTTATTTTAGTACATAGAGATAAACTAAATGGAAATGTACAGATTTCCTTGCCAACTAGCTGGAATGGAAGTTGTTTTGTCTTGTATTTCAAATAACAAAATGTTTTTTATCATTTTAATTTGTTAAAGGTGCATTAATCTTTAAGCACGCTGTTTGTCCTTATAAAAGTTAAGTATCAGGTGACAAACAGAAACTTTCTGAAAACTCCGGCCAGGGTGAAGGTTTTCTGAAACGGTACGATGTGGTCATGTAGACACTACAACCGGAGTTTTCTCCTCATGACATCAGCGTGAGCTGTTTTCTCCTTTCTGATTGGCCAACATGGCTGGGTTTACACCAAACACGTGAATGAGGCAAATTTCGCACACTTGCTTTAAACGTAATGCGTATCTCCATTGTTCGACTGCGGGTCAGTAATCCGCCTCTCTTCTCACGGTTACATTGACTTGTATGCAATTTACTTGCAAAATATACCCAATTCCCCATTTGTTGTGAACTCTGCATAGGGTTTTCACGGTACTAAAATTCAATACCAATCGATACTGACATTTTAAAAAGTCCATTTCCCGATAACATTTGAGTGCTGTTGAGCAGGGACACTGCAGTGTTTCAAAGTCACGATTCATCAGCAGATCCCTCGTATGTCAGCATATAGACAAACCAGCTGATCGACGTGACTTTGAAACACTCCAGTGTCCCTCTATCTGTGGTTACACTCAGTAAACAGCGGTGAGTTCGGTGAACTGATGACCTTCACGGCCAATCACAGTCATTTCTGTTGAGCACGTGAACACAATGGCAAATCAGCACTGTTCAAGAACATGCTTAACAGCGCTCCAATGTTAGCGGGAAATAGACGTTTTTAAAATGTCAGTTTCGATTGGTACCCAATCCCAGTATCATGACAACCCTAACTCTGCATAAGTGTCATTATCACGACAACCCTAACTCTACATAAGTGTCATTATCACCACCTGTTGTTTCAGCATGCCCTTAACATGCATCACAATGCATTTTCTCGACTATAAGTACAAAACTTGCCTGTTATTGCTGAGTGGCTGTGAGTGTGTTTTGGGACTCGCTCTGACATTGTTGTCAAAAGCATTTTTCAGGTGATGCTTAAAGCACCTTTAACTGTAATAAACCTGACTTGCGTTATTACATTCAAGGTTTGCCTTTTACCAGTTCATGCATTTTCTGGGAATTTTATAGTTTTCATTTATTAAAGGTGCACTAAACAAATTTAGCCACACGATGTTGATATTTGAATGCATCAAAGCAAACACTCAACCCAACGAGACTTTATTCATTTATTTTTTTAATCTCTATTATAATTATTAGATTACCCTTTATTGCTGATTGGTTGAAACTCGGTCCAACTGGTCAACTTTTTTTTTTTTTTTTTTTTTCAAAATATTGCTTGGAGCAACTTAAGCCCTAAACCTGACTTGCTAACATTTTGCCACTGTCAGTTTCATAGTTTTGAATGTAGCTAAAGATACACAAAGCCAATTTTGCCAAAGGATGTAGATTATTGAAGTAGGGGTGGGAGAAAAAGTTTATTCGTTGATGCATCGTGATTCTTTCTATAGCAATTCTGAATCAATTCAGTATTTAAATTAGATCGCGATCGACTGATGGACAAATAAATGTATAGAAATAAATATAAACAAAAATAAACATCGACTGACACGCAGGGCTGAGTGATATGCCAAAAAATATTCCTCGATAATCTCTTAAAAATAACTCCATCCGATAATATCGTCTCCGCCCCCACATCTGTCGTGAGACACGCCCACATGCGACTGCCGGCCCCGTGCACACGCATTTACGTTAGTGTTAAATGTGAACGAACAAGCAAAGACTTTAGTTAAGAAGGATTTCTTAATTAGCCAATATATTTTCTATTGCTTCTAATTGTATTTATAGCGTTAAATTAAATATATTTGGGTAACAGTGCATTTCTGAAATAATCTGCTTCATTCAATAGTATACAGCCGACATGCTTTAGCTACCATATGCATTTGTCAAACATAAAGGTAGTGTTATTAATTAAAAATATGATTAAATATCATCATGATCGCCTACATTTACTTGATGACTTCATATTTATTTTCCCCAATAATGTCAATTATCGCCCGATAATTCAGTGTCAGAATCGACATCGCAGTGCTCGTTGGACATCGCAGATATATGATAATATCATCTTATCGCCCAGCCCTACTGGCACATGTGCTGTATGTACGCTGAAGAATCCTCTTCATTTATACAAAGATGGACAAACATAATATATTTGCACAGCTGAAGAAACAGAAAAGAATGTAGGTCGATAATCATTTTGGAATCAAATCATGACTTTGAATCAGATCCCTAAAGATTTCCACTCCTAATTTGAAGGCAACCAAAACAAACACGCCAATTACCCAAAAGACTCCATCCTTTTATGATCTTTATAGTTACTAGTCACGCCCCTTAATGCTGATTGGCTGCAAGTGCATTTAATGTCTATCATTTCATTCGTTCATGGAAATTGATCCTTGTGATAGTTGAGCATTTCAAACTAACACATCTAACTGATTTTTTTTAATCTTCCAGGACCCTTACAGCATGCTGAAGCCCAAGAGTTACGCAGGCTCAAAGTCGGACCCTCATATTGTCCCTTCAGTCACCAACAAGAGAATCGTTGGCTGCGTCTGTAAGTCCAAACTCTTCCTCATCCTAGATTGTTCATTTAGTACTTTCTCCTGTATTAACCTCACATGTGTCTGTAGGTGAGGAGGACAACACGGCTGTGGTTTGGTTTTGGCTTCATGAGGGTGAAGCTCAGCGCTGTCCATCCTGCGGCTCTCATTACAAGCTGGTGCCTCATGAGCTTCCTCACTGAGCCTCATATCCCATAATTCCACAGGCCTCTGTCATGTTCGTCTTTTTTTGCAGGGAAGTTCAGGAGATGTAACCTATCCTGATGTGGGACGCAATCTTTTAACAATTCCAAGAAAGCAGTTTACGTAAATTATTGGAGTGTCATTTGTTGCGTTTGGTCTGGTTACACTTAATAAACGTGATTACTCTGACTCTGCCTCATGTTTTAATTCTGGTTCGTTCAGTGCAGAGTGTGTTAACACACCGAAGCTGAATGTGTTTTTCATTAGATTAAAGGGGTCCTATTATGCCGCTTTTTACAAGATGTAAAATTAGTCTCTGATGTCTCTAGAGTGTGTATGTAAAGTTTCAGCTCAAAATAACACACACGATGTTTTATAACTCTTTGAAACTGCCCATTTTAGGCTTTGATCCTAATTGTGGCGTTTTGGTGACTGTCGCTTTAAATTCAAATGAGATTGTGCTCTTTTCAAAAGAGGGCGGAGCTGCAAATGCCTGTGTGTCAGCATAGTGGCAGATTCAAAACAGGACTAATGTTATCAGTGTGAAAACTGAAAATGTGAAGCGTCTCAGAAGAAGGCAGTCTGTGGAGAATACAGTGTTCATTTGTGCATCCTAAAACTCCACATTTATAATCCTCTTAGTCGCTGACATTATCTTCAGCAGGTCAAAACTCTAATGGCGGACGGCTGCTTCTCACTCAGAGCTGTTTATGCTAATGAGGGAGAGATGGACACTAGTGGGCGGGGTTTTCCCCTGACTCGTACAAAGGGAGAATGTCAATCAAAGTGTTTCTGCAGACAAGTGTTTATCGTGTGATTATAAAAAAATTGAATTAATTAAAATGGAAAAAAGGGCGCAGTGGGTAGCACGATCGCCTCACAGCAAGAAGGTCGCTGGTTCAAGCCTCGGCTGGGTCAGTTGGCATTTCTGTGTGGAGTTTGCATGTTCTCCCCGTGTTTGCGTGGGTTTCCTCTGGGTGTTCCGGTTTCCCCCACAAGTCCAAAGACAATATAGGTAGAATATATAGAATTGGGTAAGCTAAATTGGCCGTAGTGTATGAGTGTGTGTGTGTGTGTGAATGAGTGAGTGTGTATGGATTCCCAGAGATGGGTTGCGGCTGGAAGGGCATCCGCTGCGTAAAACTTATGCTGGATAAGTTGGTGGTTCATTCCGCTGTGGCGACCCCAGAAAGGGACTAAGCCGAAAAGAAAATGAATGAATGAATGAAAATTGAAAAATATTTCTATTTCAAATGCTAAAAAATAAAAAAGGACCATCTTATCTGTTAACATGAATAATTATAAGAAATGTTTCTTGATCATGAAATTACAATGACTTCTGAAGGATGGTGTGACACTGAAGACTGGAGTAATGATGCTGAAAATTCAGCTTTGAATCGCACAAAAAAAAAACTGTATTGCATAAAAATTACATTACAATAGCAATACAATAGCCCTTATTTATTATTTTAAAATCAATGCAGCATTGCTGAGCATGGGATAACTTTTGAAAACATATTTTTGTGAACGTATAATAACCATTCACAATGAGTTAATATTGTTATTTTATCATTTGCTGTGTACAGTTCATTTGACCATACATCATTTTCATATACTTTCTGCTTTGAACCAATGCGTTATCTCACAGGTTTTGTACAAAACCCTTTACTAAAATTCTGGAGAAAATAAATGGGATTCGGGGACACTGGATTTATTCATGTATTTAGTTAGTTAGTTAGTTAGTTAGTTAGTTAGATATACATTTTATTGATCCCAAAGAAAATTCAGTGATCCCATAGTATCCCATACATAAAAACACACACACACACACACACACACACACACACAC
>CAIGQW010049711.1:4195-18925 GCA_903798125.1 Danio choprae
CACCGCAGCTCCTCAGACGCAACACACACCTGAGGATGAACCATAGAGAGCTGAACTTGTTAAGCTGCTTTGACACAATCTATATTGTAAAAAGCGCTATATAAATAAACTTGAATTGAATTGATAGTCATTCAGACATATAAGTAACTCAGAAAGTGATTTGCAGCAACTCTTCTAACCTGTCCCAGTAATTCGTCCACTTTAGCAGGAAGTGTTTCTAACTCGCTCACTTTACTCTGCAGACTCTGCTCTCGCTCACGGATCTGATCAAGCTCCTTACGCAAATCACACACCGTTTTCTCCAACACAACATTATCTGTCAGATCTATAGAGGAGGAGAAATAGTGTAAACATCAACAGCAACAAAACATTTGAACACACTAAGTAACAGTCTAGCATTAGTTTTACACTGGCTGTTAGAAACATATATCTACAGTGTAAATGAGTGTGTGGTCTTCAGATCATAAAGTCTCTCTTCATCAGTTCTGCCCTCACTTTTTGGCACTTTTCCGTCCATCAGAGCTGTGAGTTTGGTGTTTTCATCGAAGGCTCCCATTAGCTCTTTCTGAAGATCTGTTTGCATCTTCTTGAAGCGAGACTTCTCCTGCTCCAGCCTGTCCTGAAGCATCTTCACCTCCGCCTCCATCTTTCCATAGTCTGTGGTCAGGGTCGCCTGAGAGAGAGAGTTGAGTTTAGTGCCATATCAGCTACTCTGGTTATGTCATGGCAAAAAACAGATAAAACTTAAACATTTTGTAAATATTACCCTTCAGTAATAAAAAGATTTCTAACAATAAAAAGACATCAACATCCATAAATAATACAGCAAGTAAGATAAACTAAAATTCCACCTTGTAATGAAATGTATTTTCATAGATGTTTAGCCTACTCACGTCTCTCTCCTTCAGGGAGATGTTCTCACTGCGCAGGAAAGCCCATTCCTTCTTGGTCTCCAAACTGAGGCTTTCTGCATCATCCAGAGAGCGGCGCAGACGTGTCACTTCCTGCACAATATCCTTTCCACTCTGTAGAATGCAATATATTGCATAAATGAATGAGAAACAATACAGGCAGGGGTGCACTGGAATATTTTACTTGATCAGTGCAGTGATGCAGTGACATACAAAGCTCTGCAGTTCAGTGGTCAGGTCTGTTTTCTTCTGAAGCTCTGAGGACATCAATGCCAGATCAGCCTGTGGAGAGCAACACAGTTCATATAATGTGCTTTTCCACCGCATAATATGGCATAGTTCAGTACAGATCACTTTTAGGGGTTTTTCCAGTGGCTTTGCAAGTGTCTTGAGGAGATTCCAGGCAAGCCATACAGTTACCAAACTTGACATATGCACTGCTGATCACCGATTGGTCAGAGAGAATAGTCACTAACCTACACAGTGGATTTGCAACAAGTCGCGATGAAATTTAAATTTGCTCTTCTTATTTTTATATGTATATAGCAGGGCTTGTTATAAGCGATGCATCTGTGCACTTCATTATTTTGTAAACTTTTATTTGCCCTCATAACATTTAGATCACATATCATAACCTTCCATCCCCCTCAAAAAACACTTTTCTTTACATAGCATGTCTTTAGGGTGAGGCTATAAATGTAAACTTAGGGCAGGGCTATAAGTGCTTTAAGGCGGAGCTATCAGTGTTTTAGGGCGGAGCTATTCTTGAGTTTCTTTTTTCAGAAGAATATTATGACGAAACCATGAACCATTGACTTCCATAGTATTTGTTGCTTCTCTACATTGACTATAGAAGTCAATGGTTACTGGTTTTCAACATTTTTCTAAATATTTACTGTTGTGTTTAACAAAAGAAAATAACTTAAACTGGTTTATGACAAGTGAAGGATGAGTAAATTGTCAGTTTTGGATGAATAATCCTTTTAAAAGCAGGACATTCATGTGACAAACAAAGAGAGAATGTAAACAGACCTTCAGCTTTTGGATCATGTCTTCAGACCGTTTTAAATCCTTCTCCAATCTGCTGTTTTCAGCCTCCAATTCTCTCTGTGTGAGGAGCAAATAAAACAGCTCATTATGAGATATTAGCCATGTTTTCATCAACCTATTGGTATGCATTTTGGATTATCGACAAAATCATTTATTGTTTTCATGGAAAGGCCAAGATGCGCATTACATTTTGAAAATGCACAAACACACAGAACTGAGTAGGATAAACTTGTGCATCCCGATAAGCACGCACATCAGCAAAGGGATATGATTTAGTTGATGAACAGATGAGGATGAGGATCAAATTTGCATCTTTGGATGGAAGCAGCACTATTGTCTAAATCCAGGCAAAAATGATGATGTAATCACCTCATAATCCCTCTTGCTCTCCTCCTCCAGCTTCTCAAACTCCTCTGCATCTCTCCTCTCCTCCATGTCCTTCTGCAGAGCATCTTTATCTTTCTGAAGCGAGTCTTTCTCTGCCTTCATACTCTCCAGCTCTTCTGTCGTCATATCCAGCGAGTGCTTGATCATGTCACGCTCGGCAATAACAGCATCCTACACAAAAAAACAGCATTCAAAACCAGTTTATTACTGTAATGTTATGAAAAACTAGTCAAAGAAATATAATAATTCACTCACTTTCTCGAAACTAACAGTCTCGCAGAGATGAATGGCCTCTTCCAGATCTTTCTTCACCTGAACACACACAAGAAGATTCAGTAACATTTTAGTTTAGGTCACAACTCATGGCATTAACAAACACTACTAGCTTAATAAACTACTTTAATAAGCATTTAATAATTAATTAGGTAGGTAGAAGTTTGGTTTAGGTTTTGGGATGTAGAATGAGATCATTTATAACTACTAATGAACAGTTAATATCTTAATAATAGGCAGGTAAAAAGCATAGAAAACAGTTCCTGCAGACTTCAGTATGATGACATACATTCAACTTAAATGGAATATTGCGTAGAGGCGGGGTTTAATTTGAAGCTCCGCCTCTCATATTTCACTCGCAACCAACTAACGGTTGGAGGGGCGTGGCTAAGGATATTTCACCCAATCAGAGTCTGAGAACGACTGCCGTTCCAGAGTGGAAGCATATAGGCAGATTTTAATTAAAACTTAATATAACAAATATGGAGCAATATTTAATACATGCATAAGCTGTAATATAAGCAGCTGTACCCGTTCACAGGTGTTCTGTGAGTGCAGCAGCTCTTCTGAAGGTTTCTCCAGCTCTTCCACCATCATCTCCAGTGAGATGTTTTTCTCCTCAGCCATTCGTCTCTCCTGAACCTCCGTCTCCAGTCTCCGCTGAAGATCCTCCATCTGCTTCTCCAGCTCAGAGATGGTGTTTTTCTCCTGGTGTGATGGTGCAGACTGAGCCTCCAGGATGTTCTGTAGATCCGAGAGCTTCATCTGGAGCTCAGCGTTCATCTCCTCTGCTGTCTGTTTGCTCTGAGTCTCGGCCTCCAGCTGACTCTCCAGAGACAACACCTTCTGCATCAGCTCACTCGCACGGGGAGAGTCCAGAAAATGACTCCTGAACAGAGGAAACCAAGCCAAGTTGAGCTTTATTGTCATTGTGTTACATGTGTGGATATACAGTTGAAGGGAATGTGGCATCTCACAAATAAACAATCATAAATATCAACAACACTGGATGCAAGAGCTTTTTTAAACATATACATAACTAACATACCAGAGCGGTAATCTAACTATACTATGCATATACTAGAAATATAATGTAGTGGTGGCACTTCTGTTCAGACCGGTGAGATATTTATTTTGTGTCTATTAAAAATCATTCATACAAAAGGGCATACATGGCAGAAAGATCTTCACATAACATGCATTATTCATTTGCTGCATTTAGTTCCTTTGAATAAGTGTCTGCTAACTGCATCAATGAGGATGTGGCAGCCGTTCTGTTACTACAGTGAGAATAACAGTGATGCGCACCCTTCTGAGGAGCTGCGGACAGTGATGCTGCTCATCTCCATGTCCATGTTGGGTTCCTCCAGAGCAGTGAAGTCAAAGCGGCTGTCAAACTCATCCATATCTGAACACATCAACAACAACAACAACATTACACTCGTCTCATGAGCCTTTATCTGCTGACACGGATCACAAAAAAAGCGCACAATTCAAAGACAGCACAAACTCTTGATCAACAAATAAACCCATCTTCTTGATTATTGTAATGATCTGATTACTTTGAGTTTATTTACTGCCACAATAGCAACTTACGGCAAGATAAATAAAAATGTTATATAACAATTATAACTTCGTATCTCAATGATACAGATGAAATAAATATAAATAAATACAGTTTTACATTAAACAATTTTTCAGATCAATGTGTGACAACTTAAAAATATTACTGGTGATTATATATAAACTGCAATATAATATAACTGGATATAGAATATCCATACATATTATAAAGATGTTTGCAGTGTAAAAGTGTAGTGTGTAAAATGCCTAACCATGGACTAAGGCTGCGAATTTGCCATTAGCTAGAAGCCTACATGTGGAGCATCGGCTGCTTTAAACTGAAGCAATGTTATACTGCATTGTCCCTGTTAAATAATCCTACTAATAAATAATAAAAATTGAACATAAATGAGTCCGTGCAGAGCTCATACCCTCTCCGACGTCAGCCAGAGAGCAGTCTGCTCTTCTCTTCTTGAGGTACGGCTCAGCAAAACTCATGTCAGTGGAGCAGAGATCCTCATTCAGCAGATGAGCAGATCTCAGCAGTTTCCCACCCCACGTCACTCTCCGCTTGGGGACCTTGAGGTTCAAAACACAACCATCAGATATACAGACTTGTAAGTTCTTTATTCTTTGAGGGCAAAAAATATTTTGAAAATGCTGAATGTTGATTAGAGGTGCAACAATACAGAATTCTCATGATTTGGATTTTGGGTCACGATATCAGTAGGGTTCAGTGGAAAAAAAAAAAGCTCCGTCTAATAAAAATAAAATAAACTCTACAAGCAAAATATAATACAAAATAAATACCATATAGCAATGATAATCCTAAAACAAACAGTGCTTTCATGCATCTAACAGTAGTTCAAGTAGTGGTTTACACAAAAGGTCAGACTTTGATCGAAGATTACCAAAACAAATTTCAGTAGATTAACTTGCATGAATTATTCAATTTAAAATTAATAATGCGAGCTAGCAAAATAAACACCGCAAACTTTGACTTTAAAGAGAAAGATCAGGCAAAAATGAAAATGTATTCACTATTTACTCATCCTCAAGTGTTTCCAAACCAGTTTGAGTTTCTTTCTTCTGTTCAACACAAAAGGTGACATTTCGAATGCTGAAAACCTGTAACCATTGACTTACATAGTAGATGAAAACAAACACTATGAAAACCAACTGTTACAGGTTTCCCAAAAACCTTTATTTGTGTTCAACAGAAGAAAGAAACTCAAACAGGTTTGGAAGAAGTAAAGGATGAACAAACGATTACAGAATTCTCAGTTTTGGGTGAACTGTCCCTTTCAGGTTTACTGGTGTCATCTGTTACCTTCGGGATGAGCGCAACATTAGATGAAGTAACCAGTAACTTGGTCAAGTTCTTGATGCGGTCCTCCTGCTCTCTCTGGAGCTGGTCTTTCTCCTGCAGGAGCTGACAGAGAGACTCCCGCTCGGTCGCTGTGGTTTGAGTCACAGATGAAACCTGTGCAATCAGGAGAGAAACACATGAGGAGAGGAGAGGATGAGTTATAACAAACACTACAGAATACACAAGACATGTCACTCGTGTAGTTTTGTGTAACAGTAGATATAACGAATGAAGCACAGCCTTCTAGTACAGGAGCCAATCATTGATCACTATAGACTGAATATTCTTTAGGGGAGGGGCTGGGAGCAGACGTGTTTAGGACAGTTTCTGCAGCTTCACTGTTATGAACCCACTGGGGTCTTCAAACATGCTGGAACCTCAGCAAATACTTGCTTCACACACATGAGAAATATATCCACAGAAAGCTTCAAATCTCTACATGTAATCAAACTACAACTACACTTGAAAACAAATGTTCTCTGGTTTTGTAATCTGTATGAAACGAACACGAGGTACAGTCCGTCCTGTCAATAACACATCACGATAGTGTGTAAGTGAATGTGGATTGTAGCCCAATGTAAAGCACATTCTCACCTCTTGCAGACGGCGTTTAAGATCCACAATCTCATTTCTGTATCTTCTCAACAGAGCGCCTTCATCAGAGACTTCCGTGACGTGAGGGTCATTCTTCATCCGTTTTGCAGCACTAGCAAACTTTAAAATCACATTAAAAACACATTCAATGCAATATAGTATATATGTGTTCATTCTTTTATATGCATTATTTTTATGTGATGAACAGTTCTCATAATATCCACCAATGAACTATAGCTAATTGCACTGTTTCAAATTGTGACAGGATTTGGGCAGTCCTCTCGTACCTGCAGAGTGCTGACGGTCTCGTCCACTGTGGCTGGAGTGATGGTGCAGATGATGACGGTTTTGGCATTACCGCCTAAAGAGTTCTGCAGGATTCGGGTGAGTTTGCTGTCTCTGTAATTCAAGAAGCCCCTTTGGGATACAACAGAAGCATTATCATTACATTATAATATATATAATACATAGATCTTAAAATAAGCATGCAAAAAAGTTAACTTTAGTATAAACTACGAAATAAATATTAAAAAAAGGTTTTCCATCTATGTAAATGTGTAAAAACTGTTAAAAACCCAGCAGAGAATGAATAATGTGCAAAGTAGCAGCAGGGCACATGTGCAGTAATTAAAATAACTCACTTCTGACTCTCATCGGATAATTTCTTGATGACTTGACCCAGTGTGAACAAACTGCGGTTTATATTGCAGCCTTCTTTAAAACGAGCTCCTGAAACCAGAGGAACAAAGTTTATATATATTATTCATAATGATATATTTGGGCCAGACTGCTGCCATCTAGTGATAAAAAGGCAACAACACCAGTTAACATCATAAAATCATGTTGAGATGAATAGATTTCCAGATGCTTCAGAAAATACACAATTAGAGGATTTTCTTTAGGCAAACAGATTTCACTCGGAGTGCGTGAAAGAATTTGTGCATTCTGGATGCTTTATAGTCCTGCTTAAGTTTAGTGTTTATTTATCATTATGGCAATTTAAGATATTTTAAAATTAGATTCTCCCTGTTAGAATCTTACTCTTATGTCCCATTGTTGGCCAATTTTGAGTTTATTATTTGCTCAATTTGTAGAAGTAAAAAAAATTAAAAAATGCATTAAGGAAAGCATCTTCATAAAAAACATTAAATACAATATGTGATAATAAATAAGTCAAACTAATCATTACCCTCAGCTCCAGTTTGACTGGCACGTTCAGCTCCAGCAAGATCCACCAAATTCTACAGGAAACAAGAAACAACTGACTGACTGAACAGAATAAATGCTGTTTACCTAAATGACTCCAGTGAATAGGAAAGTCCCGAATTGCAAACATTTGGACTATTCTACGCCTTTTTGTAGTATAAATAGTACAATTATGCACAATTAGTGCACTCACACTGCTGTCTTACTTTTATTCTAAAATGAATAAGTGCAGGGCCGCTGTGGCGACCCCTGATTAATAAAGGGACTAAGCCGAAATGAAAATGAATGAAGTGCACTTTAATTACCCTCATGATGTACTTACTTAACAGCTAAAAATTTAACTGGAAAAGTTATTAACTCTTCACTTCAATCCAATTTTGCCGCAGTGCATTATGGGATAGTGTAGCATCCATTGGATGTGCACTTCAGAATCTCGTCAGAAGTAGATCATCTGGGTACTTCTCGCCTACTGTTTTCACAATACTATGAATTCAGACACACTACTCGGCTCACATGCTGTTTTTTAACATTCTATACCATATTTATATATAAACACAGTCTTTATGTCGGATTGTGCAAACCAAATTCTCCTACACAAGTGATTATGACGCCTCCTGATGGTGAATGTGGTTACACACATGAGTGCTACTATTTTGTAGTTTGGTGATTTATTTCACTAATTTGAAACAGTCTAGGAAATGATTGAAATTTCAATTTAGTCAATAAACATTAGTGTACCATTTCAGATGACACTCAACTCTACACTACATGGTTGAGCGTACAAGTGCAGTATATATAGTGCCATTTGGGCCCACCTAATGACTTCACACACACAGACGGCTGCTGGTTTGCTCTGAACTCACCAGGTGTGACACTATGATGGCTCCATCAGCGTTTTCACCAGCCGTCGGGTCGCTTCTCTCGCGGCTCTCCAATATCTGATACACACACACACAGCTTCAGAGAGGAGTCTTAAATCACACCAAACACACTCTGCTTCATCACCCCGCTTACCATGCGGAAAATAGTGTGAGATCGGCTGCTCCGCTGGTTCATCTTAGTTTTCCCATAATGACGGTTTTCTGTATGAATAAGATGAGCAAAGAAACTCTGTAATAAACTTCAAGCAGCAAACCAAGATAAAGTTTGACAGATCATTGAGTGAGAGAGTGTAGAAATGACAACGACAAAAATCACTGCGACAAAACCTTGATTACCAAACAAGTAAAAGTACAATAAAATACTAACAATAACTAACAGAAACAGTAAAATAATTAAATAAATGAAAGGAGAGCTGCTTTACTTTCTCCTTTGGTGATCCAGGACAGGGCTTGTTCAGGAGACGTCACCAGCTCCTCTGTCAGATCGGCCACATACACGTTTTTCTGTGGAGAGCCGGTCGATTAATAGCTGAAATCACACTCACATCCAAACGGCAAATCCACTGAAAGACGTCTGACTCACGTAGTTTCCTTCACGAATCTCCAGAGGTTTTCTTTTCCAACTGTCGCACAGCAGATCCGTCACTGTTTCATTGTAGATCTCCATGTAGCTCACCCGCAGGAGAAACTCCTTCTTTGGAAACTGGGAAAATGCAAAGAAATTTAGCTGTGGTCCATTTCTATTGACATAAAAACAAAATGTTTACAAGTCAAATATACTTACACAAACACTAAAATAAACTACACTTCACTTTATAATGTTGTTCATAATGACTAGGAGCTGGAATCACACCAGTCTCCATGATATAAGAGCTGACACGAAACAATATTGCTGTGATTTTAAATACTTCGTGACATTGGGCGATATATTGCAATTTATTATCTTTTTACAAATTCAAATGATGCCACATCTGCTTTACATAAACATTTCCTAGTGCATCTTTCTCACTAAACCTTTAGCGCTAAGGTGAAAAAAACGGCATTAAAAAGCAGACAAACCGACCAACACTTTAATGAAAGCCTGTCATAAATGTTGTCTGCATGTTTCCACAATACGACATCTACGTCTTTATTTTACCAACTTACTGCATGCTGAGATAACCAGCTCACCACTTCAACATTACCATGCAATAGATATTCAACCAAACACATTAATAAAGGTGCAACGAAAGCAATACGGGTATCCATGTATTGCAATACTATGCTGCATCGATGTTTTTCCCCACCACAAAATAATGGCAGCATTTTCCTTTTGGCAAAAGACTTAAAACCAAGCTGTTATTCACAATAAAATGTGCCGCCAGAACTGCTGTTTCCAGTGGTCCCACAGAAATTAACAGCAATATTCATCAATACTTACACTTTTAATGGTTTTGAAGACATCAGCCATGGCGAGAGGGATCACCCCAGGATTGTGTTCACTTCCCATCATGGTGAAGGTCTTTCCAGAAGATGTTTGTCCATAGGCAAATATTGTGCCTGAAAAATTAAATAAGTTTACAATGCCTTACAGAGAAGTGTAGTATGACCACTGGTTGTATGTGGTATTTAGCAGAACAGTTCAGAATACATGTTTATTTTGACATTTATTATACTGAATGTTTCTAATCACATGACTTTTATTGTCACATCACCAGCAGCACGTGTGCTATTATGAGTGACAAGCTTAGGTGCAGGTTCCACACAGTGCAAAATACATTGAATTACATTTAAGAACATATACAGGATACACATACACAAAATACAGTGCAAATTATTTTCTTTACTGCATTTCAGGATTATTTTTCACTTGAATAATCTTTCTATGTACATAAAAACACATGTTAGTGTAATTTGGTATAGAAAGCTAATAAGCAAGGCAAATATCTGACGTCAAGAAAGACGAGACAGATCTCTAGTGTATAATATAATATGCTTGGAGTGTTCCTGCCTTTATAAAACAGAACACCTTTCCTAAAACATTTTAAAAGGCTTGCATATTTATTTTTGTGAATGTGTTTTGTCTTGTAAGGTCATTTATCTAGTGTAATAAGTTTTATTTGTTACTTTATTGTACTCTTGCTCAACCAACCCCACATTTCAGTAAATCACCTGCCTGCCTGTGCTGTGCTGGACAGAATAAATCATCAATTCTGGACTCACCGTTATAACCTTCAACAGCAGACACGACCAGAGGCTTCGCGATGTCCTGATAGAGCTGAGCAGTGGACTCTGCAGCGCTGAACACACGGTCTGAAACACACGAGTACAGAGCATCAGCCAGCTAACCAAAGTCAAAGAACACTGCAAAATATGTGTTTCTTATTTAGTGTTTCTAGTCCAAATATCTAAATAATCATAAATCAAGAAGCATTTTCTAGACTAGCAAAAATAATCTTGTTTTCAGAAATGAGTCAAAATTAAGTGGGTTTTACATTGAAACAAGCAAAATAATCTGCCAATAGAGTAAGCTAAATAATGTTATTTCAATGTAAAAACAAGATTCTGCTTCCCCCACTGGCAGATTTTGCTTGTTTTAAGGAAAAACTCACTTAATTATGACTCATTTCTTAAAACAAGATCATTTGTCTAGAAAATGCTTCTTGATTTAAGAATTTTTATTTATTTGGACTAAAACAAAGACTAAAACTCAAGACAAAAAAGTAAGAAAAGCATTTTTTGCAGTACATTACGCAGCGTTCTACTAGTCAGTGTTAGACAGGGTTTTTGCACCTTTTCCAAGGTCAAATCTAAGCTTTTCCAGCACTTTGCATGCGTGAGAAAATACATATTTACATATACATAAGTCACATTACATCAGATGCTATTTGTTAGATGCTATACTGAAAGTTTACGACTGCATGTTTGCTCTTAGCCCAACACAAAATTACAGCGATTTTATCTGGTTATTTAATTTTCTCTCATCATAAATGTGTCATCTTTTATCTTGAATTAATATTTTCAACACAATAATATTTTCAAGCACTTTACCCAAAACCTAGGCACTTTGCAAAGCTGTAAACAGACTAAATTCAAGCATCTTTCTTACTAGTCACTGACAGATCATTAACCAGTGCTCCACTACTTGGAGTGTCAGTGTATTAGCTAGTGTTCTAGTTACTGTCAGAGAAATGAACAGTGTTTTTAAGTCAGTGTCAGATCATTAAGCATCACTGGAGCTCCCCTCACCGAAGCTGTAGCTCTTGGTCTGGGCTCCATCTTCATCCAGCTGATGGATGGCCTGTTTATCAGATCTCCAGTAGAGCTGAACAGGCTCCGAGCTCTCAGATGCCTCCCTGAAATCATCAGTTTATCCTTAAATTACAGGCGACACTTTTACTCACGCTCAGATGGATCTTCACTTTTATGATTTTCTTTCTTCTGTTGAACACGAAGCAAGATATTCTGCAGAATGTTCAGCCATTGACATCCATAGCAGGAACAGCAAACAGTATGGCGGTCAATGGCTGTTTTTTCTAGCATTCATCAGTGTATCTTCCTTTGTGTTCAACACAAGAGAGAAACTATCAGGCTTGGAACAAATGAAGGATGCTTATATAATGACAGAGTTTACATTTGTGAGTGAACTATCCCCTTTCAGTGAAAAAATGAGGTGACTGACAGACTGTCAATGCTGATAAAACTGCACAATATGAAGCTATTAATCAATGTAGTCTTTCTGTACAGTCTTTGAAAAGGGTTTAACACATAAATACAACACAAACTTAATATATACAAGCTTAAGATGGTGTCAGTTAATAATTGCACTGTTACTCGCTAAATATGGATTATAAATAACTCTAAAAACGGAAATACGAGTATGTTGTTATTAAAATTAAACAGTTTTCTTGGTTTTAGAAGAGTAAGTTCATCTTTCTTCAGAAATAAAACTCAAAGTCTTCAAACTTGAGGCGACGTCAGGAGCGTCAGCGCACTCGCCTTTCAGCGATACCCGCGGACATGTTTAAGTTTAATTACCTCCAGATTTTGAATATTCTACTTTTCCTACCGTTTAATCAGAGGCCTGACCCTGACGCACACTTTTACCGCGGATTCTTCCGTCATTTTCGGTCACTCCATTAACGCTGAACGGACTCCGGTTAACTTTCCGACTAACGACTGACTGGGCGCTCGGTGAGATTTAAAATTCTAACCGACTTTCCATTGGACGGCGAGCTGTGCGCATGCGCTGATCAACAGTCGCGCTCATTGGTCCCCGCTGAAAAAAACAAATCGCTCAGAAGGGATACAGCTGCAGCCGAAAGTCAACGAAATGTATTTATATTATTTACTAAATTACGCATTCATTGTATTTTAATAACGTCTAACACCAACCCCAACCCTGAATCTAACTCTCACAATAAAATAAAAACAGCGAGAATTATTTATATAATTTATTAAATTACCCATTAATTGTATTTTATTAACGACTAACCCAAGCCCAATCCTCACAATGATGTAAAAACAGTAATGATAGTTGTACAGTGCCACACAAATCATGCTATATTGAATCCGCAGCTGTATACCATCTAGACTTCGCCCAACAGAATTTAAACGAGCTGATCTCATTGAATATGCATATTCGCCTCATGAATATTACTAACCCCTCGTGAATATTAGTAACGCAGATCTGTTCGTTAGTTCGGGGGACGTTTGTCATGTTTAGTTTGTTTTTAGGTTCATTTGATATTTGTGTTTCTTAAAATCTTTCGTTTGTAGGGATTTTGCCATTTATTTGTTAAAGAATCAAACAGTTAAAAGATTTTATTACCCACCAGTCTGGAAAAAATAGCTGTTCCACATTAAGGAAATAAATAATGCGCTTATTTCATCTTGTTATTATTATTATGGAAATTGGAGAACAAAAAAAGCATTTATTTACATATTTAACTCTAAGCTTTGTGTCTGTGCACATAAACATCCACATTTAACCGATTAAACTGTAAAAATATAAAAAAGTATCGTTTACTATCGATAATTTCAATTAATGTAATGTTTTTGAAACGCATCATTAGTAAAACTTGACTATTATTATAATTATTTAATAGAAATATTTAAATTTGATCATATATATATATTATTTGAAGCTTTTTTCCACTTGGTAAGAATAACAAATGATTTTATTTGTTGTGATTGAACAAAATCAGGGTTTTCCACCTAATCTGAACACTTCTAGGGTTAAAACATCAGTATTATCTAGAAATGAACAGTGCAATGGCTGAACACTTTTGTTAATTTATGCCCAAACAATCTTTATAAAACAACATTTATATTTTACTTCATAATTTACAAAATCATGTTTACAGAATAAAGCAAACACAGTCAACAGAGGTGTATTTATGGCAAAAGATTTATTAGAATATCATAATGACGACAGCTATCAGAGTATTATTCAAGATTGATGTGTACAATCAATGCGACCTAAAGACATTTACAGCTTTGTACATAATAACAATGAGCTTCTCCAATAGGTAGAGCTGCCTCTGTCTTTGCTTATAAGCGACTCGTGCTCAACATCATGTCTGCGTTTATGGCAACAGCAGCAGGACTAGTTAACAGCATTGACTATACTCTAAACACTCTGTCAACCGTCTGCAGACCTCATGACAACACTCTCACTCATTCAGTGTGAAGAAACCAACCACAATCTGTAAAGGCATTAATTAAAGCAATTAAATAATTCACTAAGAGTTCAAGAGGTTTGAACAAGCATCAGTCAGAAATACCCCTGACAGACTGACTCTCTATTGAATATTAAGTTACAGTTGTTATCCTGAACTCGTGTTTTATTGTAGTTTATTGATTATGAACATGATTATACTGTTTATATATGGAGATTGGAATTTAAATTCAGAGGACAATGGCAGCATAACAGATAACAGATGAAAACATTTCTCTCATCACTCTTTTATTCCAGTATGATGATGCATTTCCAACTGAAGTTGAATAGGGGCGGGGTTTATTTTTAAGCTCCGCCCCTCATCTTTCACTTGCAGCAAACTAAAGGTTTGAGGGGCGTGGCTAAGCATATTTCACCCAATCAGAATGATCAGAGAAGGTCTGCTGTTTCAGAACAGAATTAGATTTTGATTAAAGATTACCAGCAGATTAACAGATTAGTCGTTCAAGATTAATTGCTGATCTTAAAGGGATAGTTCACCCCAAAATTTAAATTTACTCTCCCTCAAGACCCCCAAAGCTTTATGAATTTCTTTTAAACACAAAGGAAGATGTTTGTAGAAAGCTGAAAACCTGTATGCATTAACTTCCACAGTATTTGTTTTTCCTTTAGTGTATGGACAACATGAAGGAACTGTGTGGAATCCAGCATTGCTGCGGTGCACTAGGAGACGCTGCAGGTGGAGGATTTGGGCGGCTGCTCCAGGATAGACTCCCGGCGCAGGTCATTGGGCACAGATCCTCCTGGCCCCCAGACGTTCAGCTCGCCGTAGATCCC
>CAIGQW010049720.1:0-11833 GCA_903798125.1 Danio choprae
GTAGTCGATCGATTTTCCAAGCAGTGTAAGCTAATTCCACTCAAGGCCCTACCTACCGCCTTGGAAACCGCGGAGGCGCTATTTCATCACGTCTTCCGCAATTATGGCCTCCCAGAAAATATCGTCTCCGACCGGGGCCCTCAATTCATCTCCAGGGTCTGGCGGGCCTTCTTCCGTTTGCTTGGTACTTCCATCAGTCTATCATCCGGTTACCATCCACAGACTAACGGGCAGACCGAACGGAAGATTCAAGAGATCTCACGCTACCTCCGGACCTACTGTGCACATCACCAAAACACCTGGAGCCAGTACTTACCGTGGGCAGAGTACGCCCAGAATTCCCTTCGCCAAACCTCTACGGGACTAACCCCCTTTCAGTGTGTCTTAGGGTATCAACCGTCACTGTTCCCGTGGACCGGCGAAGCCTCTGAAGTGCCCGCGGTAAATCACTGGTTCCAGGAGAGCGAGAGGGTATGGGACTCAGCCCACGTCCATCTCCAACGGGCAGTACGGAGACACACAGCCACCGCCAACCGCCGTAGATTACCTAATCCGGTATACCAACCTGGGGACAAGGTATGGCTATCCACTCAGAACATCCGTCTCCGACTGCCCTGTAGAAAGCTGAGTCCCCGCTACATAGGGCCGTACACCATCCACTCACAGATAAACCCTGTCACCTACCGCCTCAACCTGCCACCTCACTCTCGTATTCCTTCTGCCTTCCATGTGTCACTCCTTAAACCCTTCACTAACCCTGTCTCTCCTCCCTCCACAGACCCAGAGCTGCCTCCCCCTCCAGCACAACCCGAAGTCATTGGTGAGAACATATACCAGGTCAAAGAAATCCTCGACTCCCGGCGGCGGGGCGGCCGAATACAATACCTAATCGATTGGGAAGGATTCGGTCCCGAGGAGCGATCATGGACACCCAGGGAAGACATCCTAGATCCCTCTCTCCTTGAAATATTCCACCAGCAACATCCCAACCGTCCAGCTCCTCGAAGCCGCGGTCGTCCACGCCGTCGGTCCAGGGTGCCAGGAGTCACCCGTGGAGGGGGGGGTACTGTCACACCCCCTGCACGTTCTATCAGCCCGGATCACCACTCACACTCTCCAGCCAATACACAACGCACTCAGTCACCCGTTTACTGATCTCACACACCTGTGCACTAATTACCCTCACCTGCTTCAGTCATCACCAGCGCTCTATATAGACTCACCCTCTCCATTCAACCAGTGTCTGGTATCAACTTCACATGATCGCATCTCTCGTCTTCTCTGCCTTCTGCCTAAGACTACAGCGATACTCACCCCAGAGACTAACCCCTGTCATCGGCTGGCTCTATTCAAGGGAAGTGATTGCATTGACTCTATTGTTCCTTATTGAACTATTGCTAGCACTCCGGTGCGAAGACTTGTTGTGTTTCAATAAACACTGTGTGAATTATACCTTTGTCTGCTGTGATCCGTGACAACAGGCATGTATGAACAAACTGATTTTTACATTTATTTTAACCAAACATTGTATTATGATGATTGTCACTTTCTGTAAAGATGTGCTGATTTGATTTACTCTTTTACTGCATATGTGTGGCCATTAATGGGAAGTAAATAATGCATCTGCACACTGTATTTAATTAGCAGTTTTTTTCCCAGTCACTAATTCCTCTGATCAAAAATTGTATTCTTGAAAGTACTTGTACTCCCAACATAATTGTCTGTCAGGTCCTTAACTCATACTACATAAATGAATACCTTATGCAAATAAGCAAAAATTACAACCCAGGCTCATTCTGAAAACATTCCGCTATATACATTTCTGGAGAGCGCCAAATACATCCAAGGAGCTATGTTTTTTGTTGTTGCAGTTTTTGTTTTCGTGAATCCACCAGAGGGCGCTGTGTACACCTTTTGAGATCTTAAATTTCTCTCGCGAGTGCCATTCGCACCTGCTGTTCTCGCGTAAATCCACCAGAGGCCGCTGTCGACTGACTGAACGGTCGTCTGACCCACCCTCCTCCTTCCCTAAACCCAACCAATAGTATTTTTTTTAAAGCACCGATTGACCCGTCCACCCACTTCCATAAACCCAACCGACAGTTTTAAAAAGCAATACAAAAAAAGAAAATCCCTCGCCTGATCACGTTTCCAGATTTTACCAGATTCTCACCCTGTTATTTCCTTGTTTATGTTTTGGCTTCTGTTTTTGTCTTACCTGCTTTCTGGAACCGTTCTTCACCAGACTCAAACCCTGTTGTCGCGGTCAACTTCGCTCCACATCACAAGTCCGCCGATATATGCAGCGAGCCACTGGACAAACTGGTAACAGCAAATAAGTCGTCCACATGAAGGTAAGAAATCAGGTGATAAGTGCAAAAAGGAACGGCATCATACCGTCCAATAGCATTCGTTTTAAAGACTAACTGCAGCCATACGTACTTCTGGCTACATAATTCGCAATCTCCAGAAATGTATATAGGGCTACGTTTGAGCCTATTTTGAAAAATGATGAATACTTCTCTCAACATTATGAGAACGTTCATCATTGATGATGATCTGGCATCACAAGGGTTTTCCATGAACGTTATTCCCAGAATGTTTTATGATAACATAAGAATATATAACATTATAAAAACATCTAAGAAGAAAGAAAAATCTTTCCAAGAACTTTTTTTCTTTCAACACTAAGAAAACAACTGTCAATAGCAAACAACATTGAGAACATTCAAGTACAAGTATTGCTGTTACAGAAGGGGGATGGAGACCAAAACTGTGAGTAAATAATAAACAGTTTATAGCAAATGGTGGCAGAAGTAGATAATATGACCAAACAAGAGTCTATGGCAGCGTGGCGTGAAGTAGTGGATTGGATGATATGGAGGGACCGAAAGATGGATATGGAGAAGCCGGAGGATGGATGAAACCAGGTTCTTGGAAGGAACGAGAGACAGACACCAAGGACCAAGAGGGAATCAGACTAGGAATGAGAGAGATGAGGAACACTGGAGATAACAAGAAAATAGGATAGGTAAGTAATACTCTGGAATAGCTTGATAGCACTGACTGTGAGCCTTTGTCCTTCTGTCTGTTGACGAGGCCAGACACTGAGTGAGCAGAGGTGCTGGGTTATATGGGGCTGGCGTGAAAGGCTGGGGAGGACATGCAGGTGCGGGCTAATCAGAACTCAGGTGAGGGTGATTGGGGTGACTGTGAGCTGGGAGAACCTAGCCTTGCTGTTACAATTGCACTAAAGACTTTCCAAGAACATTTTTTAAGAGCATTTTTTTCTGTCAATATTATGAGAACATTCATCAAATACAAACAATTTCCTTGTGTCCTGTTAGCTGGGAAAATATTCACAAATTTTGTCCCTGTCCCCACCAACATGCCACTTTAATAAATCTTTTAATTTAGGTAGCAAAGATCCTCCAAGATTTTTTTTATGCCCGCTTTCCACTGATCTGCAGTCATGTGATTGATAAAAAAACAACAACACACATTCACAGATTTGTGATTCAAGAAGGCTTCTTCAGGCTGCTATCTGAATTGCTCATGTCTTACGTACTATTTAAAATGCAGCAGTGATTCACAGGTGAGGAAACAAAATATTTCCTTCCTGTCAACATTATGTGTTTGGAAAATGTTACTTTTTAGGTTTTTTTAACTTATAATCTGGCAGATTTTATCATTGCAAAGACTTGTAGTCCAAAGTCCATCCTAAATAGCTATAAACCAGGTCAATCTGATTAGCGAAAAAATGGTTTAAGCATGGTTGATAAAATTTGATTTGATTTCATTTTATTTTGTCACATAACACATTTTATACAAAACAGAAGATTATTATAGCTTAAGAGGCAAAAACATTTCACCAGGATGGCAGTTCAATGAAGCCAGATAAAAGGAATTTATTTATTATCTTAAATGCTATAGATTTTGGTAACAAGGAGGCATACAAAAATCTACTTCTGATGTATTAATATCCAACTCTTCCCTGTAGTAAAGTTAATAACACCTGCTGTGAATCTGAAGCTATGGATTCACTGTCTGCACACCCTTCTGAGCTCTCTCTCTCTCTTTCTCCCATGTTATCAAAGCCAGTGTGGAGTGCTTCTGTATTCACAGAGTCCTCTCGCCCACACTCACCATACTGAGCTACTTCCTTTTGAAGCCGCCGTCACCTGCTTCACGTCCACACCAAACACACGATGAACCAGGACCTGAGGACAGACTGGTAGCTCATGCATACAGTCGCAAACATTTCCCCAAATGTTCTGATTAATAAGAAATTTGCTGTTAATGCAAGATATTAAAACACTTCTTTTAAAAACCCTTACAAAAATCCTGTGGTACTGCATCAGTAAAAAGCAAGATATGATGGGATCACCACAGCACTTTGTGTTGTACAGTATCACAATCTAAGATTTTGTTTTTGTGTGTCTGTGGTAATACTAACACATAGCCCAAGAGAATTACAAGAATACTATCAACATAGATTCATTCTGAAAACGTAGCCTTATATACATTTCTGGAGATCGCGAATTATGTAGCCAGAGGTACGTATGGTTGGATTTCGTCTTCAAAACAAAAGCTAAGGAGCGGTATGATGCCGTTCCTTTTCGTGCTTACTAGCTGACTTCTTACCTCCATGTGGACGGCTTTTCCGCTGTTACCAGTTTGTCCAGTGGCTCGCCACGTTCATCGGCAGACTTGTGACATGAAGTGGAGTTAACTGCAACAACGAGGCTTTAGTCTGGCGAAGAACGATTCCAGAAAGCAGGTAAGACAAAAACAAAAGCCAAAAAATAAAATAAACAAGTAAATAACAGGGTGAGAATGTGGAAAATCTGAAAACGTGGTAAAAATTCGGTTGGGTTTAGGGAAGGAGGAGGGTGGGTCAGTCAATCGGTCAGTCAGTCAGTCATCAGCGGCCTCTAGTGGATTTATGAGAGAACAGCAGGCGCGAATGACAATCGCGAGAGAAATCTGAGATCTGAAAAAGCATACACAGCAGCCTGGTGGATTCGCGAAAACAAAAACTGCACAAAAAAAACCTCCTGGGACAAATTTGGTGCTCTCCAGAAATGTATATAGAGGCACATTTTTAGAATGAGCCTTGGTTGAATAGTACATACCATACAACAAAATCCAGTGGTAAATACTACAGAAATATGACAAGAATTCCACACATTGCCACAAGAATATTACATGAATAATACATAGTGAAGAAGAAAAAGAAAATCCTACACATTAAAACTACACTGCAAGCATTGTGTAGTGTAGAACAAATTTGTATGGTAAATTCTACAGAAATGTAAAAATGCCAAGCAAGAATACTACAAGAATATTACAGCAATATTATATACACCATGCAACAAAATCCTGTGGTAAATACAACATAAATATGATGGTAAAACCACACATTACCACAAGAATATCACAGGAATATTACATATCGTACAACAAAGACACATATGCATACGGTTTGCTGTTGCTCCTGTTGCTCTCTCCTGTTCCTGTTGCTCTCTCCTGCTGTTTCCTGTTGCTGTCTTGCCGAGTGTAGCTGTAGCTTAGCTCGCCTGCTCTGCTAAGTTCAGTTTTTATTTTAAATTTGATACTAGTCGGCGCAATCAAACTCCGCCGATCATATTAAATACTAACTCCATAAATATTAAATACTACCACCGTGAGCTCACTGTGTTAACATCGCAGCTAACATATTTCAACAGTCCAGCTGTAAGTACTCTTTAGCTCATCTTTGGTCGTTTAAATTTATTACTAGCTCTTTAATTTTAAATCTCTTCCTCAATCACAGCGTAGCTGTCACACCCCCTGCACGTTCTATCAGTCCTGATCACCATTCACACTCTCCAGCCACTACACAACGGACTCAGTCACCCGATTACTAATTACACACACCTGTGCACTCATCACCTTCACCTGCATCAGCCATCACCAGCTCACTATATAACTCACCCTCTCCATTCACCCAGTGTCTGGTATCATCTTCACATGGTCACAACTCTCTCCGTCTGCTCGTCCCGATCTTCCGTCAAGACTATCATCGTCACCTTTCATCCTGAGACTAACCCCTGTCATCGGCTTGCTCTACAAAGGGAAGTGACTTTGTTTGAACTGTTCGTTTGCACTACGGTGCGAAGATTATTGTGTGTTTAATAAACACTGTTGAACTGATCCTTACCTCTGTCTTCTGTGACGCGTGACAGGATACCAGACCATATAACGAATACATTCCCGGAGAATGGACGGTCTCGCCAGTACTTCCGGGGTCGCCGCTGACTCTCACCCGGAAGCAGCGGCAGTGAGCCAACAACCAACGAATCCGCCTGTAAACCCGCTCGCGATGTCGAGATCATCGCTCTCTCGTCCCGCCAGTTATGCTGGTGATCCTCAAACCTGTGCCGGATTCGTGCTACAATGCTCATTGTATATAGAGACCAACTCAGAGTCCTTCCCCAACGAGATATCCATGATCGCCTTTGTGATCTCTCTCCTCACGGGTCGAGCGCTACAATGGGCTAACGCCCTCTGGGACGCCCACAACCCAGTCCTTCACTTCTATCACTCCTTCACCGAACACTTTAAAGAAGTCTTTGGCTCTGCACTCACCCCATTATCCGTTCACGACCAGCTCATGTCACTCACCCAAGGAACACTCACCATCCAGGACTACACACTGCAGTTCCGCACCCTTGCCGCCAGTAGTGGGTGGAACCAAGTGGCATTGCTTGCCGCCTATCGTCAGGGGCTGACACCCAACGTTCGCCAACACATGGTAATTTATGAAGACAACGCAGATCTGGAAGTCTTCATCCGGAAAGCCATTAGCGTCTCTCAGCACCTAAACGCTTGTTCCACCCTCACTACCCGTCACCAAGCACCATCTCATCCTCACTCTCCTCCCTCACTTACCACTGTTGACGTCCCCTGTCTCCATCGTACCTCATCATCACCGGTCGACTCCGAAGAGCCCATGATTACGGACGCGTATCAACTTACCCCCGCTGAACGCAACCGACGACTCCGCCTTCAACTCTGTCTCTACTGTGGAGAAGCCTCTCACCTCATCTCTGGCTGCCCTGTCCGTCCGCCTCGTCCTATGGTGAGTGCCTGTTCCACAACTCCATCAATCTGCACCATTTCTCACCTGCAAGCCACTCTGACCGTAAATTCCTGTGATTTTCCCGTCAACGTCCTGGTGGATTCCGGAGCCGCTGGAAACTTCATCTCCACTCATTTCATCACGAAACATCGCATCCCTACAGTCGTCAATGAAACCCGGTACCGTATCTATACGATACAAAACTCACCATTGGGCGAGGGCCAGATCACCCGACGGACACGCCAGGTCACCCTAGTGATTTCCCCAGGCCACCGGGAGGAACTCCACCTTTTAGTTTTGCCTAGGGCCAATGTCGATATTGTGTTGGGACGGCCCTGGCTGGTCCAACATCAACCCACCGTCGACTGGAACACTGGACAGATACTGAGTTGGAGCCATGCCTGCAAAGATCATACTCGTCAACCTACTAACAACCAGTCATCTCTCCCCCTTCACTCTACCGCATTAGATCCCTCTTCCACGGACCTCACCCGGCACGTTCCTCCCACCTACCACTCCTTCCTAGACGTCTTCAGTAAGGAACGTGCCACACAACTACCTCCTCACCGGCCCTACGATTGTAGCATCGACCTGCTGCCCAACGCTAAGTTACCGCACGGTCGCATCTACCCACTTTCCCGTCCTGAATACGAGGCGATGGAGAGCTATATCCAAGAAGCCATCAACCAGGGTTTCATTCGGCCATCCAAGTCGCCTGCCGCATCGAGCTTCTTTTTTGTAACTAAGAAGGACGGAGGGCTCAGGCCGTGTATCGATTATCGGGTGTTAAACGACGCTACGGTGAAATTTGCTTACCCTTTACCACTTGTGCCAGCCGCTCTTGAGGAGCTTCGGGAGGCTCGAGTGTTCAGTAAGCTGGATCTCCGCAGCGCTTACAACCTGATCCGTATTCGAGAAGGAGATGAGTGGAAGACCGCCTTCATCACCCCTACTGGTCACTATGAATACCTTGTCATGCCCTATGGGTTAGCTAACAGTCCATCCGTCTTCCAGAATTACATGAACACTATCTTCAGAGACCTCCTCCACAAATGTGTAATTGTCTACATCGACGACATCCTTATTTATTCCCGTAATCTTGAAGACCACCATGATCAAGTCTGTCAAGTGTTGCAACGTCTCCGGAAACATCAGCTTTACCTCAAAGCCGAAAAATGCGACTTCCATCTTTCCACCATCTCCTTTCTCGGATACGTGATCTCCGCTGCGGGGGTCCAGATGGAGAACGCCAAAGTGGACGCTGTAAACAACTGGAGGGTACCCCAAACCGCCAAAGAGCTCCAGCGCTTTTTAGGATTTGCCAACTTCTACCGACGCTTCATCAAAAATTACAGCTCAATCTCTTCACCCTTATCATCTCTCCTCAAGGGGGGTCGGAAGACCATCGCCTGGAGCTCCGAGGCGGATCGCGCCTTCCGACTCCTCAAACGCAAATTCACCGCAGCGCCCATCCTCAGACATCCGGATCCTACACGGCCCTTCGTGGTCGAGGTCGATGCGGCAGACGTAGGAGTGGGGGCCGTACTCTCCCAGTGGTCTGACAAACCCAAAGCTCTCCATCCGTGTGCGTACTATTCACGAAAACTCACTTCCGCCGAGCAAAATTACGGCATAGGGGATCGTGAGCTGCTGGCCATCAAATTGGCCCTCGAAGAATGGCGGCACTGGCTGGAAGGAGCACAATTCCCATTCACCGTGATTACAGACCACAAGAATCTTCAGTACCTTCGCAACGCCCAGCGACTGAATGCCCGACAAGCTCGCTGGTCACTATTCTTCGCCAGATTCAACTTCTCCATCACTTATCAACCAGGGAGTAAAAACTGTAAAGCGGACGCCCTTTCCCGCCTTTACTCGCCAGATCCTGTTTCAGACACTCCAGAACCAATTCTTCCACCTTCCATCTCCATTGCACCTATTCTGTGGAAAATCGACGACGACATTCGTGCCGCCACTCTCGAGGAGCCATCCCCTCCGGGTCTTCCACAAGGGTTAACCTATGTTCCGTCCTGTCACCGTTTAACCCTCCTCGAAAGTACGCACACCTCCCTCGGTTCAGGACACCCGGGCAGCGGGCGAACCCTCTCGCTCCTACGTGGGAAATACTGGTGGCCAGGTATGGCCAGGGACGTTGCCCAGTATGTTCGGGGGTGTTCGGTCTGCGCCGTAACCACCACTCCACACCGTCTTCCTGAGGGCAAACTTCAACCTTTGCCCATTCCCCGCCGGCCCTGGACCCACATTGGCATAGACTTGGCCACGGATCTACCACCATCTCGAGGTCACACCACCATATTGGTAGCTGTGGACCGGTTCTCCAAGCAGTGCAAACTGATCCCACTCAAAGCCTTACCTACTGCCTTAGAAACCGCGGAAGCACTATTCCACCATGTCTTCCGCAACTATGGTCTACCCGAGAATATCGTCTCCGACCGAGGACCACAATTCATTTCCAGGGTCTGGCGGGCCTTCTTCCAATTGCTTGGAACGTCGATCAGTCTTTCATCCGGCTACCACCCACAGACTAACGGGCAGACCGAACGAAAGATTCAAGAAATCTCACGTTACCTCCCGACCTACTGTGCTCACCACCAGGACACCTGGAGCCAGTACTTACCGTGGGCCGAATATGCTCAGAATTCCCTTCGCCAAGCTTCCACAGGACTAACCCCCTTTCAGTGTGTACTAGGGTACCAACCTTCCTTGTTTCCCTGGACTGGCGAAGCCTCTGAAGTACCCGCGGTAAACCACTGGTTCCAGGAGAGCGAGAGGGTATGGGACTCAGCTCACGTCCACCTCCAACGGGCAGTTCGGAGACATACCGACGCCGCCAACCGACGCAGACTACCCAACCCAATATACCATCCGGGGGATAAAGTATGGCTGTCGACCCAGAACATCCGTCTCCGACTGCCCTGTAGAAAGCTGAGTCCCCGCTACATAGGGCCGTACACTATTCACTCCCAAATCAACCCTGTCACCTACCGCCTCAACCTACCACCTCACTCACGTATTCCTTCTGCTTTTCATGTGTCACTCCTTAAACCCTTCACTGACCCTGTCTCTCCTCCTTCCACAGACCCAGAGCTGCCTCCCCCCTCCAACACAACCCGAAGTCATCGGTGAGAACATATACCAGGTCAAAGAAATTCTTGACTCCCGGCGGCGGGGCAACCGGATCCAATATCTAATAGATTGGGAAGGATTCGGCCCCGAGGAGCGGTCATGGACACCCCGGGAGGACATTCTCGATCCCTCTCTCCTCGAAATGTTCCACCAGCAACATCCCAATCGTCCAGCTCCTCGAGGCCGCGGTCGTCCACGCCGCCGGTCCAGGGTGCCAGGAGTCACCCGTGGAGGGGGGGGTACTGTCACACCCCCTGCACGTTCTATCAGTCCTGATCACCATTCACACTCTCCAGCCACTACACAACGGACTCAGTCACCCGATTACTAATTACACACACCTGTGCACTCATCACCTTCACCTGCATCAGCCATCACCAGCTCACTATATAACTCACCCTCTCCATTCACCCAGTGTCTGGTATCATCTTCACATGGTCACAACTCTCTCCGTCTGCTCGTCCCGATCTTCCGTCAAGACTATCATCGTCACCTTTCATCCTGAGACTAACCCCTGTCATCGGCTTGCTCTACAAAGGGAAGTGACTTTGTTTGAACTGTTCGTTTGCACTACGGTGCGAAGATTATTGTGTGTTTAATAAACACTGTTGAACTGATCCTTACCTCTGTCTTCTGTGACGCGTGACAGGATACCAGACCATATAACGAATACATTCCCGGAGAATGGACGGTCTCGCCAGTACTTCCGGGGTCGCCGCTGACTCTCACCCGGAAGCAGCGGCAGTGAGCCAACAACCAACGAATCCGCCTGTAAACCCGCTCGCGATGTCGAGATCATCGCTCTCTCGTCCCGCCAGTTATGCTGGTGATCCTCAAACCTGTGCCGGATTCGTGCTACAATGCTCATTGTATATAGAGACCAACTCAGAGTCCTTCCCCAACGAGATATCCATGATCGCCTTTGTGATCTCTCTCCTCACGGGTCGAGCGCTACAATGGGCTAACGCCCTCTGGGACGCCCACAACCCAGTCCTTCACTTCTATCACTCCTTCACCGAACACTTTAAAGAAGTCTTTGGCTCTGCACTCACCCCATTATCCGTTCACGACCAGCTCATGTCACTCACCCAAGGAACACTCACCATCCAGGACTACACACTGCAGTTCCGCACCCTTGCCGCCAGTAGTGGGTGGAACCAAGTGGCATTGCTTGCCGCCTATCGTCAGGGGCTGACACCCAACGTTCGCCAACACATGGTAATTTATGAAGACAACGCAGATCTGGAAGTCTTCATCCGGAAAGCCATTAGCGTCTCTCAGCACCTAAACGCTTGTTCCACCCTCACTACCCGTCACCAAGCACCATCTCATCCTCACTCTCCTCCCTCACTTACCACTGTTGACGTCCCCTGTCTCCATCGTACCTCATCATCACCGGTCGACTCCGAAGAGCCCATGATTACGGACGCGTATCAACTTACCCCCGCTGAACGCAACCGACGACTCCGCCTTCAACTCTGTCTCTACTGTGGAGAAGCCTCTCACCTCATCTCTGGCTGCCCTGTCCGTCCGCCTCGTCCTATGGTGAGTGCCTGTTCCACA
>CAIGQW010049724.1:3164-13960 GCA_903798125.1 Danio choprae
TGTGTGTGTGTGTGTGTGTGTGTGTGTGTGTGTGTGTGTGTTTGTCAGAATTCGAATCCGAATGAGCTTTATTCACCAAGTGTGCGTAAACACACAAGGAATTTTTTGTGTTTTTTTCAGGAGCTGAGGATACATTCATTCACTCTTTCATTTTCCTTCGGCTTAGTCCCTTATTTATCAGGGGTCACCACAGCGGAATGAACCACCAGCTTATCCAGCATATGTTTTATGCAGTGGATGCCCTTCCAGTTGCAACCCATCACTGGGAAACATCCATACACTCTCTCATTTAAACACACTCATACACTACGGCCAATTTAGTTTCTTTAATTCACCTATAGCGCGTGTGTTTGGACTGTGGGGGAAACCGGAGCACCCAGAGGAAACCCACGCCAACATGAGGAGAACATGCAAACTCCACACAGAAACGCCAACTGACCCAGCCGGGACTCGAACCAGCGACCTTCTTGCTGTGAGGCGACAGTGCTAACCACTGAACCACCGTGCCGCCCCGCTATGGATACATACAGTACATAAAGACAAGAACACAGAATGACATTTAAATAAGTGGAAAATAAAGTAAACAATAAAATTCAGAAGTTATACAGTGTTCAACATAAATCAGTACACCCCATATTGAAAATTAATATGTTTATCCATTTCTCAGTGAATATGGGTCATATATATTGGTGCATTTGAACAAAGCAGATTTATTAAACAGATATATTTATTAAAATAATATTTTAGTCACAGAACATCTTTAGAAATGGACAGATGATACATTTAAAGTCATGCGAAATATTGCAAAACAAAATTACAAACTACAATATTTCAACAAAGTTTTATACATTTTTTGTTTCTCTTGAATTTTGCTCTTTTTAAATCTTTTATTTAATATTTTCCCCTGACACATACATTCGGGTGGACTAATTTTGTACCGTTATCATAAGTTATTTTGTTAGATGAGCTCCAGATTTGGCTTCAGTACTGACTAATCTAATGTATATGCACAAACAGGGGCGTAGCAACCGGGGGGATGGGAGGGATACGTCCCCCTCACTTTCAGAGACAGACCATTTAAAAACAGGTGATTAATAATTATTCATTCATTCATTCATTTTCTTTTCGGCTTAGTCCCTTTATTAATCTGGGGTCGCCACAGTGGAATGAACCGCCAACTTATCCAGCATATGTTTTACGCAGCAGATGCCCTTCCAGCTGCAACCCATCACTGGGAAACATCTATACACACCCATTCACACACATACACTACGGACAATTTAGCTTACCCAATTCACCTATAGACCCGGAGGAAACCCACGCCAACTCGGGGAGAACATGCAAACTCCACACAGAAATGCCAACTGACCCATCCGAGGCTCGAACCAGTGACCTTCTTGCTGTGAGGCGATCGTGCTACCCACTGTGCCACCGTGAGGCCCCTTGATTTATAATTATATGAACGTAAACTTTTGGTTTTCATTCAGCCGTCCCCCCCCCCCCCACTTTTAAAATGTCCGCTACGCCCCTGTGCACAAATATAATACTGTAAAGTATCCTATACAAAATATTAATCTAAATGAGAGATTTGTGAGGGGTGTACTCATTTATGCTGAGCACTGTGTATACATCTAGATGGTTTATGTGCAATATGTGCATTGTTGACTTTTTAAACTGTACAAATTCATTCATTCATTTTCCTTCGGCTTAGTCCCTTTATTCATCAGGGGTCGCCACAGCGGAATGAACCGCCAACTTATCTATATAAGTTATAACTTATCTATATGTTTTACACAGTGGATGCCCTTTACACACATACTCATACACTACCACTAACCACTGGTTACTAACCACTGAGCCACTGTGTCGCCCTAAGTGTACAAATATTATTAGTATTAGTATTATATATGTGTGTGTGTGTGTTTGTGTGTGTGTTTTTGCAGAGGTTGACGATTCCCAGCAGCTGCCCAGCAAGTTTCGCCTGTTTGATGAGAAGCTGCTGGGCGACTGAACCGAAAGTAAGAAGCAAAAAATGATGTTAACCTGTTTTCCTTCATCTGTAATTTAGGTCATGGCACAGATTGTGACCACAGACTAAACCGAACTCAAACATGTTAAAAAAAAAAAAAGGTTGCACTTTATTTTAAGGTGACGTACTATTGAAGACAGAATTATTAGCCCCCCTGTATATTTTCCACAATTTCTGTTTAACGGAGAGAAGATTTCTTTCAACACGTTTCTAATCATAATAGTTTTAATAACTCATTTCTAATCACTGATTTCTTTTATCTCTGCCATGATGACAGCACATAATATTTGACTAGATATTTTACAAGATTTTCACTGTATAATGACTGTATTAGTATACTGCTAATGCTGCAACGTATGTTATTATCTGAGATTTGTTGTATGTTTGCTATGCAATATATACAGTTGAAGTCAGAATTATTAGCCCTCCTGAGATATTAGCCTCACTGTCTATTTATTTCCCCAAGTTGTTTATTTTAACACATTTCTAAACATAATAGTTTTAATAACTCATTTCTAATCACTGATTTCTTTTATCTCTGCCATGATGACAGCACATAATATTTCATTCATTCATTTTCATTTCGGCTTAGTCCCTTTATCAATCTGGGGTCGCCACAGCGGAATGAACCGCCAACTTATCCAGCATATGTTTTACGCAGCGGATGCCCTTCCAGATGCAACCCATCCCTGGGAAACATCCACACACACTCATTCACACACACTCATACACTACGGACAATTTTAGCTTTACCCAATTCACTTATACCGCATGTCTTTGGACTTGTGGGGGAAACCGAAGCACCCGGAGGAAACCCACGCCAACACGGGGTCAATTACGATTAATGAACGATTATTTTATTTTTTATTTTTTGCCCTCATAGTTCACTGACAAGTTTTGTGCAGTAAATTTGCTCACATATTACCAGTGAGAGATTTTTGAATGAAGGGTGCATAACCTGACTTTAAAACAATCGAAGGAAACACACACACACACTATCTACTGTCTGATTATTTATTGAACATCTAAGCGCATCTATGGCGCTTTTACAATTTAGATTGTGTCAAAGTAGCTTAACATAGAAGTTGTAGTAAATTAAAACAGTTGAAGTTCAGTTTAGTTCAGTTCAGTTCTGAAAGTCCAAACACTGAAGAGCAAATCCATCGATGCGCAGCTCCACAAGTCCCAAACCAAGCAAGCCCGTGGCGACAGCGGCGAGGAACAAACTTCACCAATTGATGAAAGTGAAGGAAAAAAACCTTGAGAGAAACCAGGCTCGGTTGGGCACGACCACTTCTCCTCTGGCCAAACGTCTGGTGCAGAGATGCAGTCTAGGCGCCGGAGGCTGAAGAACCCTGGATGTTTAGAAATGTGTTGACAAAATAAACAACTTGGGTAAATAAATATACAGCGAGGCTAATAATTCAGGAGGGCTAATAATTCTGACCTCAACTGTATATATTGCATAGCAAACATACAATAAATCTCAGATAATAACATACGTTGCAGCATTAGCTGTATACTAATACAGTCATTATACAGCGCTTAGCTAGATTTACTCTGCCTTATAGTGAACATGCATTACTGCATGAGTAAGAGATAAGACATGCTGTTTGGTCAGGACATTAATAACGTAATATTAATGAAATTATTATATGACTTATCCTCTCTTATCCTGACATTTTTAATACATCCTATCAACGTTCACTTCATCCGCCTCACGTCAAGGGTTTGTTTGTTTTTTTATCTAAAAATCACACTCATTCTTGATCAATTCACATTTGCTGGCACTGACGTCCAGCCGTCGCTCAGAGAACTGCAGCATAACACTCACAAACACTCATGGCCGTTTTGAAATCTCTGAAAAGTTTCATATGGACCTTTCCACGGCTTATTGTGTTTTATGACAGCTTACAGGTTGAAAAGGCTGTCAATGTGTCACTATTGCATGCATGAGCTGCTTTCCAGTGTGCTCTTGCAGTGTGCTTCAAATCTTTAAAAGTATTAAGAGCTATGAAAAGTTTAGGTCCCACTTTATATTGTGTGCCTTACTTTGTGAACATTTTACACTTTATATTACAGTTGAAGTCTGAATTATTAGCCCCCCTGTATATTTATTTTCCCAATTTCTGTTTAACGGAGAGAAGGTTTTTTCCAACACATTTCTAAACATATTAATTTTAATAACTCATTTCTATTAACTGATTTCTTTTATCTTTGCCATGATGACAGCACATAATATTTGACTAGATATTTACTAGTATTCAGCTTAAAGTGACAGTTAAAGGCTTAACTAGGGTAATTAGGGTAAAGTTAGGGTAATTAGGCAAGTCATTGTATAACAGTGGTTTGTTCTGGAGACAATGGAAAACTAATATTGCTTAAGGGGGCTAATAATACTGACCTTAAAATGGGGTAAAAAAAAATTTAAAACTGCTTTTATTCTAGCCGAAATAAAAAAATAAGACTTTCTCCAGAAGAAAAAATATTATAGGAAATACTGTGAAAAATTCCTGAATCTGTTGAACATCGTTTGGGAAATATTTGGAAAAATAATTCATAGGTGGGCTAATAATTTAGACTTCAACTGTAGTTGCAGTGTGACTATTAATTTAACTACTGAGTAATGTTAATTAATTACATGTACTTACCATATAGATGGAGTTAGATGTTGCAAAATTCATTGTAATTATTATTAAGTGCATGGAACATGTTCAACTATGTCACCCTAAATTCAAGTGTTACCAACAAACAAAACAAAAAAAACTGTTAATATATACACTTTTTTCCAAAACACTGTTTTTCCAAATGAAGCCAAAGAAAAATTGATTTACAGCATCGATGTTGTAATGTAATTAAAAAATAATCAGTTAAATAGACTTCAGCGTTCATTTAGTTGTTAAACGCGTAAAAGCGTAAAACAAGATGAAAAGCCGTTTACACGCAAGCGCCCGTCAGAATCAGCAGGCTAGCGCAGAAACTCCCATTGAATATGCTGGGGTAAAATAAATGAATCTGTTAAACATCATTTGGGAAATATTTGAAAAACAAATTCACAGGAGGGCGAATAATTTTGGCTTCAACTTTAAGTGGACAGTTTCTGAAGGGTTGCCATGTAAGTACACTGGATCACACCATAAAACCTAATTCAGTGTATTTAGTGTTCACAAGAATCTAATACAGGCTCATTCTGAAAACATAGCCCTATGCACGTTTCTGGAGATCGCGAATTATGTGGCGGGTACGTATGGCTGCATTTCATTTTTTAAACGAACGCTACGGGGACGGTATGACGCCGTTCCTTTTCGCGCTTACCAGCTGACCGATTACCTCCGTATGGACGGCTTTCCCGTTAGCTCGCCATGTTTGTCAGCGGACTTGAGACGCAGAGAGGCGTTGACCATGAGGATGGGGGTTCGAGTCCGATAAAGAACGGTTCCAGAAACCAGGTAAGACAAAAGCAGAACCAATAAAATAAACAAGTAAATAACAGGGTGAGAATGTGGTAAAAATCTGAAAACGTGGTAAAAATCAGACGAGGGCTTTTCTTTTCCTGGATTGCTTTTGAAAATTGTTGGTTGGGTTTAGGGAAGTGGGTGGGCGGGTCAGTTGATCAGTCAGTCAGTCAGTCATGGAGTCAGTCAAACAGTCAGTCAACAGCGGCCTCTGGTGGGTTAACTCGAGAACTGCAGGCGTGAATGGCACTCGCGAGAGAAATCTGGGATCTGCAAAAGCGCACACAGCGGCCTCTGGTGGATTCGAGAAAACAAAAACTAGCTCCCAGGATGTATTTTGCGGTCTCCAGAAAAGTATCCACAGGTACGTTTCAGAATGAGCATGGATGGCAAGAATCATCATGATTTCCATAAAGTTTCAGTGTAGTCTAATCTAGTAAGTGCAGTATTAAAGACTGCTTGTGGAAGTGGAAAAACCTGTGCAAGTACATTTTCTTAACACGGTGAGATTTTATTATTTTTTTTGGAGCCAGTCATCGGTGTATACTGTACATTCTCATAGCGTTTTATACGAGTTTATTATTTTCCGACAGTGATGTGACTGGAGATGCTGATGTTTTAATGAAGATGTGATTGTATTTCAGGACCGGCCGCTGTTCAAACACATCCTGTCCACACTGGAGTCCATGTGGAACGACAGTCAGCTGCCTGACAAGTGCAACACTTTCCTGCAGAATAAAGCCGAGTGGAGGTACTGTACACTGAATTAGCAGCTTATTTATGTACTGTGCCTGTGGGTTTATTTATTTTGCATTACAACACCGGCTTTTCTATGGTTACTTTTTATTTGTTAATTGATTTAATTAATAATATATTCATTCATTCATTCATTTTCATTTCGGCTTAGTCCCTTTATTAATCTGGGGTCGCCACAGCGGAATGAACCGCCAACTTATCCAGCATATGTTTTACGCAGCGGATGCCCTTCCAGCTGCAACCCATCTCTGGGAAACATCCATACACACCCATTCACACTCATGCACTACGGACAATTTAGCCTACCCAATTCACCTATACCGCATGTTTTTGGACTTGTGGGGGAAACCGGAGCACCCGGAGGAAACCCACGCCAACACAGGGAGAACATGCAAACTCCACACAGAAACGGCAACTGACCCAGCCGAGGCTCGAACCAGCGACCTTCTTGCTGTGAGGCGAACGTGCTACCCACTGCGCCACTGTGAGGCCCTAATAATATAATCTTGTAAAATAATGGAAACCAAATCAGTATATTTGAAAATATATTTGATTTTCAGCGCCATTACCATTTGAGTGTCACATGACCATTAGGAAATCATTCTGAGTTGCTCATTTGGTCTTGATTGCTATTGATGCGTCATTATTAATAATGGTTCTTTTTATTATTTTATAATTAAATAAAACGTAATTATTGTTTGTTGATTAATTGAATTATTAATATGATCAAAAATACTAAAAGAAAAAGTCATATTGTAATATAATAGAAAAAAAATCAGTATATTTTAAAATATATTTGATTTTCAGCGCCATTAGCATTTGAGTGTCACATGACCCTTAGGAAATCATTCTGAGTTGCTCCTTTGGTCTTGATTATCAATGATGTTCTTATTATTATTTTATAATTAAATAAAACTTGAATACTTTTTGTTGATTGATTTAATTATTAATATGATCAGAAATACTGAGAAAAAGTCATATTGGAAAAATTTATGGAAAACAAATCAGTATATTTTAAAATAGATTTGATTTTCAGCATCATTACCATTTCTTCTTCACCATTTTGCCACTTTTTTCAGTTTATTCATGTTATTGTTATTGTTATTATTATTATTATTATTATTATTATTGTTGTTGTTATTATTATTATTATTATTATTATTATTATTATTATTATTATTACTTATATGCATATTTATGTTTGTTTTAATAAAAACAAGTGTAGATTTGTCCACCTGTCGAGTTTTGGAGACGTCTCCATCACCATATGGGGCATAAGAATAGGACGTGTGTTTGGATATAACTCACACTTCGTTGTTATTATTGTTCATTTATTCCTTTGCTGGAAATTAGAACTGAATTTAGAAATAGTTTTAAACAAATCTTTGCGCTTAAGAAAAGAAATTAAACATGTAGTCTAATGGACGTCTTCAGTGGAGTGAGTTTCCACCATTTCCTTACTCTACCAAAGTAAAGGAGTAAAGTAAAGAGTAAAAGTAAAGTAAAGGGGCTGAATGGAGGAGGCTTGTTCTTTATCCTCGCGCTGCAGACGGTCTGTTTAACTGTTTTCTCACTAGTGAAGCTTTTAGTTTGTCCACTTACAAAGTCCGCCATGTAAATAGCAAATGCGACATGGCGCGACGCAACTGACTCTTAAAGGGAATGTGAGATGAGACTCTGATTGGTTTAATGCACATTATGCTCAAAACACACCCATAACTCATTAGGAGAATAAGCACAACCCTGTTAGCCCATGCGCCACGGCACAAACCAGATTTTTTCTTCCTTAAAATAGCAAAAGTGGATTCAGACATGCCCTTAATGCTTTTACGCTATGTGCTTTAGATTTTGCGCCTAGATCGTCAAAATACAGCCCACAATTACTAAGAACTGTTAATTTATGTACAGTATTTAAGGCAAGTATATTATGAGTAACTGTAAGTAAATGACCTAAAAAGTACCAAAAGTATACCCTCACTTTACTTTTTCAGCACAAAAGTACTTTAATTAGTCTACTTGTGCCTTACACTCTGTGCAATATCCAACTTAATTTATTTTCCAATAGAGCAGCCAGTGTATCTTCTTACACACATTGTGTTCTGGTGGTCTAGAAATTATGGGGTTTGATTCTATATTAAGAGCGTCTGGAAGTGAGCCAGAGACACGAGGCTCCTGTTTGTCCCTCCAGCTGAACACAAACACTCAATGAAGAAAAGAAATGTGATGCATCCAAAAGGGCAAACTGAGGGCACGAATTTAGAATCAGTTTCGCCAGATACACTTGATTGTTTCCATCCTAAAAACCTGCCCAAACGCACAAAGAAATGCCCTAAATATTAATTCATTCATTCATTCATTTTCTTTTCGGCTTAGTCCCTTTATTAATCTGGGGTCACCACAGCGGAATGAACCGCCAACTTATCCAGCATATGTTTTATGCAGCGGATGCCCTTCCAGCTGCAACCCATCACTGGGAAACATTCATACACACTCATTCACACACATACACTACTGACAGTTTAGCCTACCCAATTCACCTGTACCGCATGTGTTTGGACTTGTGGGGGAAACCGGAGCACCCGGAGGAAACCCACGCAAACACGGGGAGAACATTCAAACTCCACACAGAAATGTCAACTGACCCAGCCGAGGGTCGAACCAGCGACCTTCTTGCTGTGAGGCGATTGTGCTACCCACTGCGCCACCGTGCAGCCCCTGCCCTAAATATTTGATTGGTAATTTTATTTTAGTCAGAATTGAGACTAGGGTTGGGCGATACATCAAAAAAAAAAATCATTCTGTATCAATAACTATTGAATATTTTTTAACAATCCATTTAGGATTATTATTATTTTTTTATTTAACTTTATTTTAATTTACCAACATTACTAAGCCAAATAGTTTCAATAAAAAAATTTAAAAAAGATAAATAAAATGTTACAAAGTGTGTGCAATGGTAATGGTAAACTCTGAACAATCAAAGCAAACTTTGAAGGTGCTGTATGTAGGTTTTTGACTCTTCTAAAACATGAAAATACTATAATATGTTTGCAGATATTAAAGAAACATGCTAAGTGAACATTCTTGTTTATCTGAAAAACAATGCTGAAGTCAGATATTCTGCTTTGAAAATGTGCGCTTCGTGGCGGAACGCTGTCTTTGTTTTGATCCCCTTATTGGCCCACTGCCACTGTAGCCAATTATATTTCAGCACCCCGGGTTGCCTTGGTGGAAAACCGTGTATTTCATTTCATTCAGTTCATTCAGGCTCTTGGAGTATGCGACCTCCGGTGGACAGTAACAGCCTCTGAAATGAGATGCAGATTCAGAGTTCCACATGAGGTTATTAACATAAACATTAGGTGAGCAGGTTACATTGTAACACCGTGTCCTAACAGCATGCTACGTGTCAAGATTTGCAGTGCAATTTAGCGGTTTGCACTAGACAGAAATGTAAATACAGCCATTCAGAAGCACAGAATAGTGCACTCACTGCACTCCAGCGAAATGGTAAGGTTTACAATCTAATTAAAACAAATTAAACCTCTTTAACATCATTAAATGTAGATGCTGAATCACTGATATGTGTCGGTTTGCACTCTAAAGTTCAATTTCAAACGGTTTATTTTATTTTCAAGATCTGAGGTGAACTATCTGCTGCTGCTTTCATAAGTGTGGCAATAAATGGCATGTAAAATGGCATTCAAACATTATTAGCATTTACCACTGAATAAAGCACATGAGGTGTACCTGAGGTCATCATTGTCATAGTCTTCTATGACAAACGGACAAACCATTGCTGCGGTTCCGATACAACTTTTAACTTATGGGGAAAATGAAAAAGCCCTGCAGTGTTTGGGTGTTTTGTGTTTGTCTGAGGTAATTAGTCTACCGTTATTACTGTAATGTGTATATTCCATACAAAGTGTGCAGTGTGCTCGCAGCATTCTGAAAAGTTGAGATGTTTTCAACTAGGTGTAAGTTACCTGGAAAATGCGAGTGCACCACATGCGCGCTGCTTGCACACCACTTGTGCGACGCTCCTTATTTGCACGTAAAAGTCGTGAACCGTGATTGGGGATAACAAATTTACTTCCAAGGCGTGCACTCCAGCGACACTCAACAGCCACATTTTAATAAAACTATAGTGCTTCATACTGAAACTTCATACAGAACTATTTTTTTATCGTTATTAACAATGGTGCACGGTCAGTAAATACCGATACCGTTTTATCGCCCAGCCCTAATTGAGATGTTACAAACAGCCACATAAAACCCTAATGGCAAAATAACAACATAAATTGTTCACTATGCCACAATATTGTGTAGAATTAATGTGTCTCACCATATATAAATCACGGCAGACTGACGAAGGGAGGGAGGGGCTAAAGTAGGGGCAGCGCTGGTGGGCGGAGTTTAAGCCTCTCCATATGTGAATGATGGCAGACTAAAGAGAGTTGAGGGAGGGGCTAAAGTTAGGGCAGCGCTGGTGGGTGGAGTTTAAGCCTTTCCGTATATGAATGACGGCAGACTAAAGAGAGTTGGGGGAGGGGCTA
>CAIGQW010049725.1:310-11154 GCA_903798125.1 Danio choprae
TACTACTACTACTACTACTACTACTACTACTACTACTACTACTACTAATAATAATAATAATAATAGTGATATTTGATAGTTTTGCTGTTTATTTAACTTTTTTGGTGTTTTTACTGTCCAAGTAATTGCACTCCTGTGAAAATCTGTTATTATTTTTATTATTTTATTTAATTATAATTATTATACTATTAATATTATTATTATTATACTAAGTACTACTACTATTATTATTATTAGTAGTAATTAGCATATAATAATAATAATAATAATAATAATAATAATAATAATAATAATAATAATACATTTAAACATCAAAAAAGTGCCAGATGTATTTATTTATCAATAAAAAAAACAACAAAAAAGTGTAATTATTTGCTAGCAAAGTATTTGTTTTGTGAAATGACCAAGATATTCTATAAACATGATTTAATGCATTATATTTTCATTGCATAGAACATTGCATACAGTTTTACATTAAAATGCATGACATATTATAATGAACTTTTTTTTTTGTCCCTTTGCGTCCGTTGCAGGAGCAAAACGGCCCCAAAACTACTTGTGTTTTACAAGACGTCACTCCAGGCACTTACGCAATAGAGGTGAGAGCATCATTCATAACATAAGCTATAAAAATTACCCTCGTTTATAAACTTTACTAAGTTAAAACAAAGTGCAACAAATTGACTTTTTGCTCCTGCAGCTTCGTGATGACAGCAACAACACCAGAAGACAGACGCAGTACCACGTCAGCCAAGGTAAACAGCACTGTAAACTCCCAAAGAAACACACAGATGATAATAATAGAAAAGATGCAGTAACGTCAGTGATTCTGTGATCATTTCAACATTAAATCAGGTTTTTTGTACAGACTTTTGTTTTCAGGCAGTTTTCATTATAGCTTATGATCATAGTTCAGTTTACTACAGTTTTACATGTTGTTGTTGTTGTTGTTGTTGTTGTGTACTTTATTGTCCCCTATGAGGGAATGTGCACTCAATAAGTAGCATTTCAGCATAGCCTGATACAATAGAAATGATTAAACAAGGTATTAAAATAAAGAACATTTCAGAAAGTAAGGTAAAATGAGCAGGATATGTGTTCATTTTATCTGAGAAAACTAAATTAGGGGCCTCACGGTGGCGCAGTGGGTAGCACGATCTCCTCACAGCAAGAAGGTCGCTGGTTCGAGCCTCGGCTGGGTCAGTTGGCATTTCTGTGTGGAGTTTGCATGTTCTCCCCGTGTTGGCGTGGGTTTCCTCCAGGTGCTCCGGTTTCCCCCACAAGTCCAAAGACATGCGGTACAGGTGAATTGGGTAAGCTAAAATTGGCAGTAGTGTATGAGTGTGAATGAGTATGTGTGGATGTTTCCCAGTGATGGGTTGCAGCTGGAAGAGCATCCGCTGCGTAAAACGTGCTGGATAAGTTGGTGGTTCATTCCGCTGTGGCGACCCCAGATTAATAAAGGGACTAAGCCGAAAAGAAAATGAAAGAAAACTAAATTAGATGTTTTATCTATTTTGTATTTGTTTTTGTTTGTTTATTTGGATCTCCCGTCATTAATAAAACAAACAAAATAATTTACATTTAAACCATAACAATAGATACCAATGCAATAAAATGTATAACACAAAGTTCATGTTAAACGTCAAGAGCATCAGTTTACTAAATAACGTGTCATTGAATATTTCATTACATTTTTAAAGCTTATTTTACTTATTAAAAGACATGTACATGGACTTTATTCAGTGCATCTGTCTGTTGATTTGGATCATGGATGTATTTGAGTGTGTTCCTGATGCTTGAAATACTGGAAGAAAATCCTAAATACTGAATTAGAGCTCGACTGTTTTATTACAATAAATATAAGGAGAACTCACAACAGTTTAAATGAAATTTTATTTGGATAATTTGCATTTCATGCATATTAAATTCCAAGCATGATAAGGCAAGGAAACGCTGTTCTGTCAGCGCCCCCTGCTGGAAGAGAGTCACACTGTAAAACATGCAGGTTTCTACACAATTCTTTCTTGTTGTCCCAACGCAAATTGATTAAGTTAACTTAATGGCCTTTACAAAATTAAGTGAATTGAACATAAAACAATTAAGTTGACTGGAAGAAAACCTGTAGGAATTGTGTTGTTTCAACTAAATTTAAATAAATGGTTTAAACAAGCAGCAAAAGGTGTTTTAAATTGAAAATAAATTGCATCAGAATCCACAAGTTTGCTCAATCAAAATCAGCTTTGAAAAACCCCCAGATATTTTCAACATGTATCTGATGAGATGGTGATTGTGTTTGTTCCAGTTCACTCTTCGTGGGCCGGGCCGATCCGTGCCATGGCCATCACCGTCCCTCTGGTCATCATGTCGGCCTTTGCCACGCTCTTCACCGTCATGTGCCGCAAAAAACAGCAAGGTTAGAGAGTGTCTGCTTTCTCTGCTTTTCTCCAGTGTGTGTGAGCTGATCATTTATTTTTAATTATTTTAGTTTAGTTTATTTCAGTAAACATTTCATTCAGGTTAAATGGTTGCAAAAAAATTCCATTATTTTTAAAGATTTTATTAAAATAGATGCAATAAAATGTAATTTATTTTATATTTTGTATATTTTATCTGATATGATTCATGTTTATTTCAAGCAACAAATATATATTTTTATGTTTTTTGTCTTAATTAAATGGCTAAAAGCGATTTATTATTATTTTTTAAAACATTTCTCTTAAAAAATGAACTCTCTTAAGGATATTTTTAGCAAAGTGACACCAGGAAAAATGTTAGAATCTTTATCATGTATTAAAAATCTTATTTAATTTATGTATTCATTTGATTGTTGTTTTGAATTGTATATTTATTATTGAAATGTTCTTGCCATGAAAATAGCATTGGTTGCTGATTTGGCATTAAATAAAAAATACATTACATTACTTAATGTTTAAATGTTTTAATTTTAATTATATATATTTATATTCACTTTTTTTTACAAATAGTTTCATATTAAAAAAAAAAAATTGTTATTTATTTATCTTTTTATTTAACAAATTTAGCATTTTCTTTCAATTAAATACAAAATAGCTGAAATAAGTTTACATTTTGGTGGCGTGGTGGCGCAGTGGTTAGCACTGTCGCCTCACATCAAGAAAGTTGCTGGTTTGAGCCTTGGCTGGGTCAGTTGGCGTTTCTGTGTGGAGTTTGCATGTTGTCCCCGTGTTGGCGTGGGTTTCCTCCGGGTGCTCCGGTTTCCCCCACAAGTCCAAAGACATGCGCTATACTGTAGGTGAATTGGGTAAGCTAAATTGTCCGTTGTGTATGTGTGTGAATGTGAGTGAATGAGTGTTTCCCAGTGATGGGTTGCAGCTGGAAGGGGATCTGCTGCATAAAACATATGCTGGATAAGTTGGCGGTCCGTTACGCTGTGGTGACCCCTGATTAATAAAGGGACTAAGCCGAAAAGAAAATGAATGAATGAAGTTTCCATTTTAAAGATTTCTACATATGTTTTTTTATTAAATATAAAATGATTGATTTAATGCTCGTTTTCAATGAACAAAATGTTTTTGATGGCTTAAGTTTAGGTCAAACAGCATAAAGCATGAAGTAAAACGTGATATAATTATGATGTACTGCACATGTGTTAAACCCTAATCAAACACACCTGATTAGGCTAATTGAGTGCTTCAGGCTTGTTTGATACCTACAGATAGCTGTGTGTTGAAGCAGGGCTGGAACTAAACTCTGCAGGGCTGCGGCCCTCCAGGAATTGACTTTGACACCCCTGATTTACTGAAAGCCTTTTTCTTTTTTTAATGTTTTATACAATAGGCCTATTCTAGATGCGTTTACTTCAAACAAAAAACCCTACATTATTTAAACCTAAAAAAAATATAGTTACTCTTGTGTATTTCTGTAAAAGCAGATGGGATGGTGGGGGTGGACGTAAGACAGAAACATCTGCTGCTCAAACATGGACAAATTAGGCTTTACTCTCAGTTCTTACGGTGCTCTAAAAAGAGCCCCGATCATATGGAAACAATAAATGTGCTCTTTTTTCCTCTCTCCACAAATCTGATGTGATCCTCTCGACTGTGTGACTGCAGAAAACATCTACTCTCACCTGGACGAGGAGAGCTCGGAGTCTTCATCGCAGACCACGGCTCTGAGCGCAGACAGACCCTGGCCCAGACCCAAAATCTTCATCTGTTACTCCAGCAGAGACGGAGCCAAACACCTCGCCGTCATTCAGAGCTTCGCCTTCTTCCTGCAGGACTTCTGCGGCTGCGAGGTGAAGACGCATACAAACACACCGGCCTTAAGAAGAGTGGTGATGCGTCCCAATTTAAATACTTATACGCTACCTGACAAAAGTCTTGTCGCCTATCCAAGTTTTAGGAACAGCAAATAATAACTTGACTTCTAGTTGATCATTTGGTGTCAGAAGTGGCTTATATGAAAGGCAAAAGCATCTAGATTACCCAAAATGAAATATGATCATGCCTTGATTTTGAATGATTTAATTAGGACAGTAAGATCTAACATTGCTTAGACAAAAGTCTTGTCACTTAGCAGAAATAATGTCCAGTATAGAATATAAAGTCATGATGCAGTGGAGAAAGAATGAATATTGTGTATGTCTCCCATGAGCTTGGAGGACTGCATCCATACATCTCTGCAATGACTCAAATCACTTATTAATAAAGTCATCTGAAATGGAAGAGAAAGCGTTCTTGCAGGACTCCCAGAGTTCATCAAGACTCTTTGGATTCATCTTCAATGCCTCTTCCTTCATCTTACCCTAGACATGCTCAATAATGTTCATGTCTGGTGACTGGGCTGGCCAATCCTGGAGCAGCTTGACCTTCTTTGGTTTCAGGAACTTTGATGTGGAGGCTGAAGTATGAGAAGGAGCGCTGCTATCCTGCTGAAGAATTTGCCCTCTCCTGTGGTTTGTAATGTGATGGGCAGCACAAATGTTTTGATACCTCAGGCTGTTGATGTTGCAGATCTCTCGCACGCCCCCATACTGAATGTAACCCCAAACCATGATTTTTCCTTCAACAAACTTGACTGGTTTCTGTGAGGATCTTTAGTCCTTGTGGGTTCCAGTAGGTCTTCTGCAGTATTTGTGATGATTGGGATGCAGTTCAACAGATCATTCATGGGAAAAATCCACCTTCTGCCACTTTTCCAATTGATCAACTAGAGGTCAAGTTATTATTTGTTGCTCTTACAACTGGGATCCTCGACAAGACTTTTGTCAGGTAGTGTACAACGTCCTAAAAGTATGTAGTTTTTTTTTTGTGAAGAAAAAGTGCATACGTTTGAGTGTGTATCAGAAGAGTTTGCAAGTTTTGGGACATACTATTTCCTCATTAATGGATTGTTATGTTGCTTAGTTATGTCCCGTCAATCATCTTGTCACATCATCCACATTTCTTTCACATTTAATTATCTGCCGTGTTTGAGAAGCAGCAACAGTTTTAATCTGCCATTTGCGAGTCTTCTGAAGAAAAAGTGTTTGCATAATTATCCATTCAGAAGTTAATGTTCAAACACGTCTCTATAAAAGTCCATATTGTTGTTACAGATGATATATAATGCGGAAAACATAGTTGGTTATTAATTAGCAGTAATTCAAGCACCTTTCTACACTTTACCATCATTCTCGCCTGTCTGCCATATTTGTAGTTTCTTAACATTTTCGCCTTGATTGTAGTTCTAATCATAGTCAGATGTATTGTGGGCAATATTAGTGGTTCGATTATAGATGGTTCTACACTTCAAATTTCTATACCTGAAATAGTAGACCATTCGTAAAATGTTGGCATACTCATTTCAACATACTAGGATTTGGCACATGCATACTAATTTTAATTTCGATTAATATTGTGTTTAGGACCAATAGTAAGTGATTTGGGACGCAGCATAGGGGTTCATTCAGCACAGATGCAGTAAACTGATGGACAGTTACTGTAGAGATGATGTTATGAGGGGTCAGGTCTGAGAGGTGTGCAGATGACTCCCTCTAGTGGAGGAAGGAATTAGGTGACGTTTAGTTAGATGTAGTTATGGGTAAACAAATAGATGGGAACGGGAAGTAACTTTCTTAATACATGTTCCTGTGCATTAATACATATTCCTACAACCATACAAATGCATTTTTGTTACTCTTAATAAAATAAATGTTATAATTGAAATAAACAAAAAAAGGTCATAAATAATTAGACACTTATTTTTTTACAAAGGACAAAAACAGCAACATTATTAAAACTTTAACATAAATAAAAATCATACAAATGATATTGTTGATTAAAAAAATATTTAAAATGATATAAATATGTATATACATATATATATACTTTTCCATTGAATGTCTTTTATATGGGAGGAGTTCTGTCTCCAGCTTAATTTGATTAATTAGCTTTACTGCAATTATAGTTGTAGTTCAGGGCTTGACATTAACTTTTTTGATCACCAGCCACTGTAGCTAGTAGTTTTCCAACATTACTAGCCACACGGCGTTTTCACTAGCCACAATTTAGTTGTTAGGAAAATATATTTTCTATGCTTAAATTTGACTTTGGCATCCTAAAATTTCTCATTTATGTCCACATGCCTTATTCATTTTGCTTAATGAGGATGAGCAAATGGGTTGTGATTTCATTGCAATTAGTTTTAATCACATGACTTTTTAGGGCTCAACACTAAGGATTTATGAATTTTGTCTCTGGCCACACCAAACTAATTATTTCCTTGCCAAAAAGTAATGTGTCAAAACAAGCAAAATATAGCAGTAAACATGCACTTTTTATTCAACAAAAATGTTCTTAAAAAACAATTGACATTGTCTCTATGTATCTAATACTATGCACTGTAGTCTGTCCTGGCTAAAGGTCCCAGATAACCAGTTAACTATACATAAATGGAGAGTTAATCTCATATTAAAGCAATGTTATTGTAAAGGACAATAATTAAACCATATTAATAAAAATAACTGTAAGCAAAAGAAAACATGTGAAAAACATCCTGTGTGCGATAATGAAAGGATGATCAGGCGCACAGGGTTAACGTTAGGCATATCAATTATCTGTTCAAAGAATGGTTAAAGCGAAAGCGGCAACCGCTGCTGCTTACAAAAAATCTCAAGCTCTTGAAAGCAGCAGGACTGTGGGTGCAGGAGCAATGATTTTTTCCAGTCTATTTAAAAGAGGACTGATCGCACCCGTTGCGTTTTCAGGCACGCGCAAGAAAACACGACACAGGAGCCTTTAAGCACTCTCGCGCATCACATCAGCTGTGCGCACGACACTAAAGCCCTCGTCGGTGCGTCAGGATCGCCTGTGTCTCACTGTGTGCCTGATCATCCTCTCATTTGGTATTCACCTGCTTTCTTTTGCCAAACAGTTATCAGTCGTGCTGCTTCTCGATTCTAAGATCACATTTGCATGCATACTGACAAATGGTCATACACTAAAACTCTAATCTTTAGTGACGAGCCAGCACTGGCAATTTAAAAATGATTTTCAACCAGCCAAAGTGGCTAGTGGGAGCGACTGTCTAACCAGCCACAGCACAAATCTACCCGCATTTGGCGGGTTGGCGGGTGTTAATGTCAAGCCCTGTTGTAGTTGTATAGTTCTATTGTGCTTTTGATCAAGATGTGTCATCTAAAGTGTCATTGTATAAAGCCTTCATGTAGACTGTGTGTGTGTGTGTGTGTGTGTGTGTGTGTGTGTGCAGGTTTCTCTGGACCTCTGGGAGCATCTGGAGATCTGTAAGGAAGGTCAGATGTCCTGGTTGAGCCGGCGCATCGACGAAGCCCACTTCATCATCACTGTCTGCTCCAAAGGCCTGAAACACTTCGTGGAGAAACGTCACCGCAAAGGCAAAGCCACATCCAAAGAGAAAAACCGAGAACCGAGCGCGAGTGACTCCAGCAGCAGCAGCAGCAGAGATCTGTTCATCGTGGCCTCCGCCATCATCTCAGAGAAACTCAAAGAAGTGCAGCAGAAGTCCTCCGACCTGTCACGCTTCATGTCTGTATACTTCGATTATTCCCACGAAACCGACGTCCCGACTTCGCTCAGCCTGGCGCCGAAGTTTAAGCTCATGGATCAGCTGCCGCAACTCTTCGCCCGATTGCATTCGCGCCAGCTGAGTTTGACCGATCGCGAACCACAGCCGCCCAACGTTAGCAAACGCAACTATTTCTGCAGCAAATCAGGACGCTCTTTATACGTCGCCATTTATAACATGCATCAACACGTCACACAGGAGCCAGATTGGTTGGAGAAGGAACTCATGCCTCCCCCGCTGCCTAATAAACGCACCATTCCTGAAAAAGTAGATTCAGGATTGGTCCTAAACGAAGTTAAACTCAAGCATGCATCAGAAAGCGAGTGTGTGAGGAGCAACGTTTTGATTTTGCCACAGACGCCTCAGGTGGGAGTTTCTGTGAGTTTGTTGAGGGAGGATCTCGGGGAGGGATCGTCCAATCAGGACGCGGGTTCATGCAGACCGGTTCTCTACACTGACGGATCTGCCAGTCCGCCGGAGATGCCCAGAGATTCTGGGATCTACGATTCGTCCGTGCCGTCGTCAGAGCTCTCCATCCCCCTGATGGACGGACTCTCACCGGATCACGCAGATAACTCGTCTCTGGCCGACAGCGTGTCCTCCTCTTCAGGACTGGGTGAGGGTTCAACCTGTTTTTTTGCAAGAATATATTACTTGACATTATTTTTTGAGGGAAAAATATATATTTTACATTTAACCCCTTATTTGTTGCCACCGGGACATTTTTTTTACATCACTTTTACATTACTTTTTTATTTACATCACAAAACACCTATTTTTGCAATGAATCCTAATCTAATCATGACAAACTATATATCGTTGGAAAGGTTTAAGACTTCTGAGTACATATTTTAATACTTTTTTTGTTATGTAGGAAGAGTAATAGATTAAAACAGATTTACTGTCACCCTACGACCTGTCGGACCATTTACGCTTGCATCTTTAAACCATGATATTGTAGTCTAAACATAAAGCAATTATGGCAAACTATATATCATTTGAACGATTAAAATATCTGGTTTCCATATGTGGTGACTGATTTTTGATAGATATTACTGAGCAGCAGTTGTTTATCAATGTGCAACAAAAATACTTGTAAACCATTACTTCGCTACAGCAATCCACATGTAAACATTTGTTTGGATGTTTTTTTAGAGGCTAAATTCAAATGAAATACCACCCAATACCTATACTACGTTAGAATTGTACGTCTACTTAAAACATATTGTCAGAAGTATGAATACAGTTCATATTCCTCAAAACATAGGACCCCCTATGTTTTGAGGAATATGAACTGTATTCATACTTCTTGTATGGTCCTTGTATGGTCATCAATGAACACTGGAGGTCATCTGGTGGTCATGTCTGGTACTGCGTGAAGCGTTTTTTTTTTAGATGCCAACTTCAAGTTTGGAATATAATTTGTTCAGATATTTAGCTTTGATTTTCTGTCAATTTTAGGCTAAAACGTGTTTTGTAAAATGCATATTTTATGTATTATATAGCATATACATATATATATATTAAATAATTTTCATAAATGTAAAGGCACATAACCATTTTCTTTAATTTTTAAACAATTTGTTCACTTTTTTCATTACAATCTGACATCTGTTGTCTTTAAAATGAGACCAAGTTTAAATCTGTGCACCAAAAGCGTTGAGTTGAACATGTTTATATTATTGCATTTAAATATTGATTAAATATTTATACATTTATTATTGTTGATGGTAATATTACAAGTAAAAAGCTAATAATAATATAGCAAGTGTCAAATTAATTGGACGGTACAATAATACAAATATAATTAGGCAGTAGTTATAGATTTCCAATTAGTTACATTTTTTTATAATTTAAATAATATTAAAGCAACACATATTTTGAGTAGTAGTAATACTAATAATAATGTTGGTATTATTATTTTTCGTATTTAATTGTCCAAGTAATCACAAGCCACAAGAATATTAACTAATCTCAAATTCATTCTAGATTTAATAAATTTTCTGGCTAATTTGTTAGTCCATTCAGCTACTATTAAACCAATTTTCTATGAACTACAAGTAAGAGGTTTTATTTAAAGGTGATTTTTAAGAAGAAAAAATCTTCAAACATCTATTTCTGTAATGTCACAGTGAAGTGCAAGCATTAGTTTGCGTTTGCACCAGGCTTTACCCTAATGATGTGTGTGTTTTATATCGTCAGGTGACGAAGAGCCTCCAGCCGTCAGCTCACTGCACTGCACAGCACACACAATATGCAAAGCAGATCTCCATCATCAGCACCTCCACCCGAGCGAAGGACTCATAGCCGCAGCCTCCACCTGATGCCTTCAGATCCACTCGCAGCGCCACTTTAACCCTTTACCTGCCACTGACTCCTCCGTCAATGAATCCCTTCATCATGAGACACATCTGACGGAGTAATCTAAAGGGATCTGGCAACGCAGTGTCTAAACAGAACTGCGCTTTTTGAACCAAAGTGCTTGTGTATTAGATATGCTATCGTCATTCAGACCTTCTTGCCTTAAAATGGGTTTGAATCTGTGGACGGACCTGAATGTGAGAGTCCTTTAACATGTAATTTCAGCTTTATTTATTGTATCAACTGGCTTCAGATGTGCGGGATAACATGTTGTGCTCACTGCAGAAGTGTAGATCGGCACTTTTACATGGCTTTTAATACCGACACGCAGTTTTAGAGGCGTTTCAGGAGCTTTTAGGCCTTTATTTTTGTATATGGATCTTAAAAAATTAGCAATAAACAGATTAGCATAG